>QNGE01000365.1:24708-39081 GCA_008508345.1 Paragonimus westermani | reverse complement strand
TAGGTCACGTATTAAGGATGCCAGCTAGTCGTCTTCCACACCGAGCGCTGTTCACTGACACTGCGACCGACTGGTGTAAGGTGCGAGGTGGTCAGATAATGAAGTGACGTAGGGAAACGAAGTTGTTCACCAAGGGGTTGGCCGCCGTGGGTCGTGTTCGTCTCCCGGGCTGGGGTCCTCGAGACTCACAGAGTCGGTGGCTGGAGACTCTAGGTGAGATGGCAGCTAATCGAGCTCAGTGGCGTGAATGTTGTCGTTGTTTGGCCGAGTTGTCTGTGAAGTCAGTGCATTTAATGACGCCAGGCAGCGAAAGCCGTAAGGAAGCTGTCTCGCTGATGACGCCTCAGTCTCACTTGCAACTCGGTTGTTTGTTTGCAGGGTGTAGGCACCTTGATGTTGAATGTTTGAATATGGACGTAATTATTTTCAGTAGTTAGGTTCATTCTCGTCGCTTTCTTTTTCACTTCTCTCTCCCTATACAGGGTTTACTTTTTCTTCATGGTTGTGTGGCAGTTAAGCATGAGTGTGAACCACTGATGTATTGCTGTCTATGACGATGTTGATGATGACAATGATGACGATGATGATAATGTTTGGCTCGGAAGATAAAACAACAATTCCCATCGATACAATGCGGTGTTCTAACCATACGTCGCCTACGATTTGGATGAGCTGAACAGCTGCGTGGAGTGGACTGGTTTCGCAGTCGTAAAGGACTGTATAGACTTGTATAGGATTCGATTCCTGGAAGAAGATGAGTTACTGCCGATGCTGCTGGTGACATAAGTTAGCAAACATCATCTAGTGTTTTAGGCAGAGTGCGAGTTGCAACTTATCTGATGCTTTACCGGATGTGAAGTGACTCAATGCATCAAAAGTGGACACAGACAAGGACCTATACGAGTCTTGTAAGAAAAACATGGATTTTTTGGCGAAGAACCATACTGAACACCCAGATTGTAGAGGGCATTTAAGGCTGTCGATAAAGCACCCCAGATGAGGGAACACCGTGAGCATACTTCAAGGCTCGAAGTCTTACACACAGGAACAATTACACAATCCAAGATAAACTGTTTAACAAGCATCCGATCGTTGGGAAACTAAACATCAGTAACATTAAAGCCAAATATCACCCATTAGGAGTATGAACTACTTGTGCAGGCCGAACGTCAACGGAATCTCTACCTATGATCGTAAAATTTAAAAAACGAGGGGTCTGAGATTGTTATTATAGCTGAAACGATCACATGTAATCAGCCCGTGACAATGCAGTTGCGAACCTTGATTAATACACATCACTTAAGTGATCACGCGCAGCACATAAGGAAGGCAGACAGCAGAAATAACTCACGGCGGAGCGTGAAAATTTATTCCACTACCACAATCACCACTCCACCAGAACTGCAACAATAGGTGGAAGATATATTGTGACAAGGTGAAAAATGTTTGAAAATTTGTGCAAATTATGCACTGTGATTGAGAGGAAATAAGTTGTTTCATTTCCAGAATAATGACATATCTACAACCAACACATGCTTTTAGAGGAACCAGCCAATCGAAAACATTCACCTAAATACAAGGTAACACAAACAAAGGGATAAAAGTGAATGCATGTTGACAACGACTAGACACATTCTGCACAATAAGTACTGCCAGTTTTCCATGCAGTCTTCTTTACCCACAATATGTATCGTAAACGTAACATGTCACTGACATGCCCAGCTCGCTGGATGGTTCGGTGAGTAGCGAGTGGTAGAAGCTTGGGGTGGTTTCAATCACCAGGTGGGACTAGAAAACCGATGAGTAAAAGTCAATGGCAAACTCATTTTCTATGCCGACAGGGAGTGAGCAGCTGACGTAATGGGATGATATGAACGCATGTATAAGTGTGTTGATGTAATTGGACGCTTCTGCAACAAATTCTTGTGGCTCGAATTAGCCACGGTGTGATCAGAAAAGCCCAACTTACCCTTCCAGGATGAGCAAACAGCAGTCCATACGAGAACGGACTCAGCAACGTATCGTAGGAGTGCTCATGCCTCTTATGATCGTGTAGTGTTGGTTCCAATGGAGCCTACTGCTAGCTATCCGCTCGCAATGGCCTAGTTTTAGACAGCCTTAACCGTGACAACATAACCAACACCGTCAGTGTTAATAAGAACGACAACCTGCGTTCTTCGTAAAGACTGAGTGGACAGTGGAGCAAAGTGACCTTTGTTTTATTAACCTACACTCCAATTGCTCGCCACTGAACGACATATGCTGTGTGAGTAAACAAAGAAAACAACGTCACCTTATCTGTTAGCTATTCCAATGACGGGAGTTTCACATCTGTACTAATGATATGGACGGTCATTTGATCGATCACCTCGCTGTTCATACTCTGAACACTAGAAACATAGTAGTTCCTGTGAACATGATAAAGGCAGAAAATGAACATCCAGACGATGCCAAGCCGATAAACCGCACCGTGTCCGTATTATCCGTGTATCCATGAGGTTAAACATCACGTTACTTTTGATTCTCATGGCACTCAACGTTGAACAAAGTGATTTGGTTCTGCTCGTTTTGAGGGCGAGAGGCACGATTTTCTCGACGCACTGTGATGGCAAATAAGAGTCGCAAGTTACCCCGACCTTCATATGACAAACAGGTTTTGTAGAGACCCTCGAAATCTTTCTTCCAGATTGGAGATTTACACGACAATCCAAAATTACGATGTACACGAAAATGAACTAAAAAAGTGTAGTTCAGTTCCGTGACTTACCGCGAATGATACGATTCAACACAACCGACAATGAGAGGTATATAACGCAACGCAACGTAACGCAGATACGACGCAGGCGGATATGAGTGCTCAACTGCCCTGCCTTCACCGCCGCTACAGTTTAGCGGTCATCTGCACTCCCCGTCACACCACTGTTCTGATAACACTATGCCGTAAACGCAATAAAAAGAAAACTCCCGGGGTCACTAACCCATAGGCTAATTAAGTACGATGTGCCGATATGACAAGCCCCTCTAAGGTAGCTGTCCTTGTTAGGTAACTCCCGCCTCACAAGTATACGGACAACAGATATCATGGCATCTCAGAATAAAAAACTGCTTACACACAGCTCAGCAGTAACATGGTGGGATGAGCTATTTGTCTTGAAGAACAAAACTATCATGGATGGCTGCTGTTACGAGTTTGGAGCGCCTCAGTAGGCAGCAAGTCACCCAAAGGTTTGGAGAGACTTCACTGTGATGTAAAACCTCGACAGAATGCGCTGGTTCGTCCACGGTATAATAATGCGATTGATAGAAATCGGATTCTCTTCCTCGTAATAATTAACACGGAAAGTCTTGGTCCCGAAAATAACGCGGAGGCCGCTGTTAACTGCACCCATGATAAACCAAAAGACGGGTGCAAAAGGCAAGTTTGTTCCTCTCCAACAACGTGTGACAAGGAGAAAATTGCAAGGTAATTATAGGGAGCATAGAGACCTACAAACATTCTCGAATCAGAAAATCGAAGGACAGACATCAAAATAGTGATTACGGTCACTAGGCCACCAACGAGCAGTGTAATAAAGGCTAAACAGGTAAAAAAATAGCGGAGGTTACCCCACGATTGTTCACGACATTTCCGCCTATTCTGATTGGATAGAATCGTTTTCTTAAAGAGTGAGGCGGTGTTTTACTGGGGGAAAATGGGTTCCTCTAACAGACTGCAAGATATCTCGTCAGCAGAGTGGTCCTTATTAGGTACACGACTGTATCATGGTGTCGTTTTCACCTTTTACGTAAACCAGAACGCACACACTTTTGGGTTTCATGTTAAGTCGTTTTAAATTTAACGGTCGGTCAGTCGTTTAACCCATCAAACATACACCACACAACAGGCTGAAGTAAACATCCTATTTTGAGTTAGTTCCCTTCATATGAGGACTAGGGTGTACATCGAGCAAGAGCATTCCGACAAGATTAGTACAAGTGCTCTACTATCAGTCATTTCAAAAACAGATCAGGACAGAGTTGACAGAGCATGTGATGTAGGTCAAAATTCGGAAACTCATGCAGTTGTACTGGAATCCTGCCAACCGAAACGGTCACGCGACTGGCAGCACTGGGTTGCAAACAAGGGGATATCGATCACTTACACACGTGCTGAGCAATGTTGCGAAATAGACAGCCTTCACAAGATGCCACGGAGTGCTGCTGCCACGGTATGGATGACAACGGAAACAATCTGACAACTAGACAAATGCATCTTGGTACACAGCAGATCCCTACGTTATTGTAAGAAGTTAATTTTTGAATTTGAAATTGAGACCGCCTCGAGCAAAAGTCACCAAGTAAGGGCGCTTAAGAAGTCGGTGTGAACGTGATCAGCGTGCAATCATTCAATTGCCAACCAGCCAAGGTCGCAGTGCTTCAGAAACTAAAGCCAAGCTCGCTTCATCAACAACTATACAACGGATATTTCAAGACGCTGTTACAATAACATATCGAAAGGTGAAGATGCCTTCCTTTAATCGGAACTAAAGTGACTAGAATGGACTGAGTTTTTATCCCGTACCAAACAGTCAAATGTGACGTTCAGCAGTGAAAAGGATCGGATTGTAGAGAGAGCACTGGAAAGACCTCCGAAAGAACACTGTGTGTTAAACAGTGAATCAATGGTAAACCCTTACTGAGTAGAAAGATAGCGCATGATTTGAGTGAGCTAGCAACCTCGGGCAAGCATATTCGACGACCTGTAGAAACACTGAACAATCCCGTGTTAACATCCATCGTGTTGCAAATACGTGAAAATACAACTTTTCAACGAGCCAACGCGACGACGCACACGTGCTGCACAACAAAAAGAGGATTACCGGCTTAAGAATGCACAGAAATGTCAGATTCTGCGGTTTAATGATCGAACTGAAGAGGATTATGGAACAGGAATGAGGGCTTTGTTACTTATGAATCACTTATCAGAAGCAGCTTCCGATGATGAAACGAGCGTTTTAAAAGAAACCGAGGGAGTATGACCAACCATTCCCGTTTGAATCTAAACTATCATGAGCGTCCTTATGTATGTTCGTGACAGTTTTCAATGTGGCTGACGTAAACAGCTTAATAAACGTACGATATCCCGATCAACAGTGATGGTGGATAGTAATGTACGGAAAGTTATTGCTCTAAACGATACACTAGGAAAACTAGCTCAAAACGACTTTGTTGAGGGTGCATGTGACAAATTCAATCAACTAGAGTGCAGTAATCGTCTCTGTTATTCCGGAATCGAGAAGGGCTAAGTAATGTTATAACAAACCAACAGCATTTGTGGGATTTCGGCATATTGCCAATTACCTTGACAATACACAGCGTGTATTCATGTACAGAAGTTTCGCCACACCGTAACAAAAGTCGGCAATGAACTTAACTTCTCTCATCTCGTGGTAACTTGTGTACAGACTGTTTGGCCTCCGTTAGACAAACAACCTATTCATATCACACGGATGTCTACGTTATACCTTCAAAAAAATTGATTAGAAAAACGAGTTAACTCACCAACGCAGGGCACTCTGTGGAAAGAAGCCAAGTGCCAGTGAGTAAACACATTTCATCGGTAGATTTCCATATCGACCACTACGTTATTAAATAACGCCAGCATGAAAACCCAGGCGATCGGTGAATCCGTGTCGGTCAAACGACAAACCAGTGTCACGTGTGCAGAAGATGTTAACGGACGCAACCAGTTTGCTCTGGTTGCGAACTTCCAGCTGCTCACATACAGTACGTTCAATTGTAGCTATAAAGCGCTACGGCGCACACACTCAGATCCTTATTTGGTAAGTAAGCGAAGAGATGTAAACGAAACGTTAACATATCGTAAAAAAATCCACTAATCCTTTAACTATATGATGCTAACTCCACTTCAAACCATATGGCAATTATTTTAGTTTTAATGCAACCACAATTTGACTGCCAGTGGGCGTATAATGCAAAATACTTGGCTTAATCAAAATGTGAACCTGATGCAAAGTTAAAATGGGGTTTCTGTATTTTATACCTCAAGTCGTTGGCTAGTATGTGACATGCAAGGTCAAGCGTGAGCTGCTTACAACCAAGAAGTCCAAAACCGCGTAAGAGTGACAATAGCAACTGGAATTGAACCAAAAATCGTGCGACTGTTAGCGGAGTGGCGTTACCACAGAGATACTGCGAGTTCATTTGGAAAGGAGACTGAATGTGTGACTTACAGGCAGAATCTTTAAGACTTTAAATCATAAGACAAATCACTGTTTGCCTTCGAGGTACTTCAGACGATAAAATGACAGCGAGATCGCAGAAAGAGTGAATCCCTTAAGGAAAAGTCTACAACATACCACGTGTCAAAATTGGCGGGTGTCGGCCAGCGTATCGTCAAAGTCTGTATCAGCCTATTCGTTAACGTGCTAACCCAAACGTAACAAATGAGCCATCAGAAGAGATAAAAAAACTACCCGTTTTTATAACAACCACGTTTACCTTTTTGTAGGATAAAATGGACAACCTACCATGAAACTTGTGTGCTGATTCGAAACTTGCTGCAAAACACAAAAACATGATCCGGAATACGAAAATCCAACAAGATTTCCAACTGAAAATGACAGCTCGGAGAAGTTAAATGGTAAAACTGATTTTTAAAGACACACCATTGATATTAAGCGGTCGAACAGGTCACAGTTGGTGGGCGCGCGCTATGGTTTCAAAAAAATTTGGTAAGTAAGCGTTCACAGGCTATGCGCACGTGGCGTTTACACTCAATTTGTTGGACTACATTAGAATTAAAGTAATTCGTTTTCTTGATTTACTTGAATAAGGCAACTAGAAGTAAAAGTGATGCTCTCCGGAGTAACATTTCGTACATTCTGATCACACGCGGACATGTAACTGATTTCAAGCATTAATCTAGGGCTCCATGTAGTGGAAGTCGTGTGTTCAAGAAGGATTTATGTTGTCGGTGCGGCTGAGCTGGTAGTCGGCATCCCATATTTTTAATTCTCACATTCGTGTGTCTGTCTAACTCCTTAATCCATGATACCTGCTTTACAAAACCTTATCTAAATGCTTAAAATTAGTTACATGTCCGTGTGTGATCAGAATGTACGAAATAATACTACGGAGAACGTCAAGTGATTTGCGTCTTCTCATTAGCCAATTCAAACTAAGTTAGGTTACAAAACAAATGTAGTGAATAAGAACTGTCGGTGATACAACATCGTATGATTAGCTACTACAATAGAAGGTCCATAATCTGAGTACAAAACCACCGGAAATTGTATTGGTATGTCTAAAAAATTGGGCCGTAAGGTGAATGCTTTTGCTATCAAGCTGAGTGAAGAATATATCTACTGTCACAACGGAGTTCCACTGATATTTGTTTATTCCTCCCGGAACAATCAAGATTGTCCAGTCTCTACGTTTGCACAGGCTTAGATGGTTAGGTCACGTATTAAGGATGCCAGCTAGTCGTCTTCCACACCGAGCGCTGTTCACCGACACTGCGACCGACTGGTGTAAGGTGCGAGGTGGTCAGATAATGANATTGCTGTCTATGACGATAGTGATGATAATGATGAATCAAGATTTACGAAAGTGATCGTGAAATAATTACGAAAGCAGTCATGTGGATGAATTAAGCTAACACTTAAACATGACCCATGATGTGGGAACTATAGCAGCTTTAGAAGCGAAAACATTTACACAGTACATCACATCGTCATCACTATCATTATAGACAAAAATACATCAGTAGACCTTAACGATGCTTAACTGCCACACAACCATTGTTGTTTCCGCAGAAGACGTTTGGTCTGCGAAGATGTGTGATGCACGAAATCCCCTACAGGTTATGTGAAAACATAGGACAACGAACGCGTACACTCATTTGAATGGTTGACGTGTACTTGTACACACTGGACAGTAAAGCATTATAATTTGCCTTGGTGACACGTCCCCCATGGTGCATACACATTGTTCCCATAGTCGCTGCTGATCCCTCGTCTTCCTGGCATTGTGACCCGCCCTTCAGTTTCTGAATGTATGAGTAACACTACTCACAAACTCTATATAACACCATCAATCAAAAGCAAATCCTGTACAGGAAGGGAGAAGAAAAAAGAAGGGGAGAGGAAGAGACCTAACCACTAAAAATAGCCAAGTCTACATTCAATCATTCAACATCAAGGTGCCTAAACTCTGCAGAACAAACTAACCACAAATGGAAGTAGGGTTTCATCAGCAAGACAGTTTCCTTACGGCTTTCACTGCCCCCGCGTCATTAAGTGCGCTCATTCCACAGCCAACTCGTACGGGCAAGTTATCTGCAACGCCACAGTGCGTTGTGTCTGCCCTAGAAAATTAATAACGCAGGGTCTGTTTTTACATCCAGATAACTGAAATAGAGCTCAAGGAAGATCGCTAAACAACATCAAGAGTCAAAAGTTGTCATGTGTTTTCCTTGTAGACTGCTCTCCACGAGTGAATCAGTAAAAGACCAGGCGGTTGCACAGTCTATTAGCTAGCATTCAAGACAACGAGTTCCTCACCAACAGGAAGACACCTACGATGAAAGTCTTGACAAAAAAAACATTCAAAGAAAGCCAACATTCCCAAATCACAAATAATTTCAGAGTCTGAAACTGGTTCCGTCGAACAGTTTGAACAAAGCAGTTGGAACACAAAAACTGGTAGATGCAAGCAGTTCCTGTTGATCCATCAGTCGTTTACAACAGTTGGAGTCCAGGATATCATAAAGATCCATGAGAATGTGTAATAGTGAAGCGCAGAGGCCGGATCTAGACAGCTTTGATGCACTAATGTGATACCCGCACGATCGTAGAAATCTATTTAACGTTTCAAATATATAAAAATTCCCGTTCTATGTTTGAAACCCTCAGGTAAATTGAACATCGTCCAAATTTGTTCATTCGGGTAAATCTTCTAGGCAGTTTTTTTCTAAAAGAAGCACAAAACTCGGGTATCGCTTTTGTTAGAGCTCATCCGTAGTGTATTTCCTTGTCACGATCGGGCGTTGAACTCTGGCCAGGTTTTTGTGACAATCTTGTTGAACAGTGTCACTGACTCCATAATTGACACGGCTGAATTACCACAAAAACGAAGGCTCGGTCGTTCCAGATCATGAGCAGTGACTAGATTGTCTGGCCATCTTCATAGGAGACACAGCTACCATTTGTTAGCCCCATGATTAGGACCCCAGTCAGACCGAAATACCCGATTTCGGTCAATTTTCTGAGCAGTGAAATCGAAAATTTCGAACAGACTGAGAATTGCGAGGTCATTTATAAGGGCTAACAGACAGGAACCACGTCTTCTGCCCAGATGATCGGGCAGCCTGATCACTACACAACCGAAAGTGGTTGAGCGTGCAAATATGATAATCCGGTCACGTCATTTGTAAAGTCAATGTTGCAGTGGTCAACACGGCTGACCTATGAGAGTGTAACCAGAATTCAAATTGTGGCTGTGACAATGAAATGCGCTAATAACGGGTTCCGGCAAGAACAACGCCAGAGTCTGGTGACTATCCTCGATTAGGGTTGGCTGAAAGGTGTATCTGTGTTCGAAAGCTGCTATCATGCGTGGGCGTTAAGTTTACATTGACCAAACAGCTGACAATCAATATACTGATGCAGTATACTGATATTGACTTTAAAAATGAACGCAATGTGCTTGATTCTGTCGCGGACCGTACAGTCTATCGATACGTTTCTCTCTGCCTACCAATGTAGAATCCTTCAGGTGAAATTTCCATGCATTTGCACGTAAGAGAGGTAGAAAATAAACTAACTCGTCCCTACAGGTTCACGTGTATACTAAATCCATTGGTAGGGTTATACTTGAATTCAGTTTGCCTATGGATGATGGTGGATTAGGGGCACAGGGTAAGAATTAGATGGCTATTGATCACCCATTGGTTAACAAAAACGAGCGGCTAGATTATCCCCCCAGGTCACTTTATAGCTCTGAGTTGGCAACATCTGAATGGCCTACTAGAGTAATCTTCGGTACTATTATCCAAAGAATTTGATACACGTAAAACGAAAAATTGTAAACCTGCGAAGTAACCGAAAGGTGTTCGAAAAGCAACCAAGTAGAGTGTTTCTTGTTACTTCCTGGCGATTTGAGTCAGAAGGGAAATTATCAGCGTTACAACCGTAGGGATTTTGCTGCCAAAACATGGTGAACAACATGCTGAAGGTTGAATCCAATCAGACTACATAAACGTAGATGGTCGGATGAAATTCACTCAAATGTGGTTGTTACCATTAGCAAAGCAGTGTTGGCCTAAGTAGAAGTTTAAAACCCATAAAATATCCCAAAAAGAACCGTCAGAAAAATACTGACAAAAAAAATGCACACTCACCGGTTCGTGTGGCTTTTGAGAACCAGTTTCATGAGCAAGTGACTCCCATCGTAACCAGCAACGACGAAGATTGACTCCAGCCCTAGCACCCCAGCGAAGCAATGTAGACCACTGGTACACCCTCAAACGTGCTGTGACCGTCTCGGTAGATAAACGGTGATTCGACCAACGGATGGCCTGACATGGAAGAGCATCAAACGGATTCGTCGACTGATCTGACGATAGCAGATTCGCATCTATACTTCGATCGGATAAACAGACGGTTAGAAGTTGAACCATAGTTGAAATTGGACCACAAATAAGCTGTACATCACCAGACCTGTTATTAGAGAATTCATTCAACACCGGTATGAACTCCCTTAGAATCACGGGGTATCGGGGATCCTTCACACTCGGAACTCCAGCAAGCAACAAAAAGGCCAGCGTATTGAGCACAGCAATACTAGGTTGATTCTGCTGAATCATGATATGTTTGACAAGGCGAAGCTGTTCCAACATAAAATCCGACCAAAATTTAGGCAATGTCAATTGTGAAGAGTCAGCTTTATACAGGATATGTTTGAAAATCTCACAGTTAAATCCGATGATCCACTTGTCTAGAGGCGAGCGAAACAGTCCGTGTTCAGGCCACATAAGCCAAATCGTCAAACGCCTTAGTAAGAATGAACACCTTTCTGCACTATGTACATGAACATCAACCACAGAACTGATGAACGAGCACATCGTGGTAAAACTTTCTTCCGAATCTTTCGACGATATATCCAATAAAAACAGTAGGGAAACCAACGGAAGATAGCAAGTCTCCGAAGAAACGGGACTGATCAAAAGTTCTACCATTAAAGAATGCAGATAATCAACCAAGTTTGTCGCCTGTGAACACGGGTGTTCGTGGTCGGAATTATTGCCCTGAGAAGATTTACTGGTAATCTGCCAGATTGATTCCGCAATGCAAAATGTCAAATCCACAGTACTTTTGCAAAAACTGTCATCATTACTGCCTTTGGTGACTGTGAGATGAGAAAGAAGATAAAACAAGCCAGTTATAATGTTTTTTAGATCTTCCGAAATGGCCGTATCATCAGTGCGACAAGCCGAAACCAAATGAGGTAATATGCGTTTTAATTTTACAGCACGACTTGACTGAATGGTCACATTCTGCTGCTTGTTTAAAATCCTCATGAGTGAAATACTGAACGGGACAGTGGGAACTGTGCTGTGCTCCAACTGATCTAACAAGAACTCTAAACGTTCATTTTCCTCCACCGCCTGTATATGCATCGAGATGCCTTTCAAACCAGCAGAGTTCAGAAATTGAAACTTTCGCTCCACTTTGCTGATTATATGCTTCAGGGACTCATCACTTAAACGAATTAACAAATAGTCACAAATCCGTCGTAACACGCGTTGACAAGGTTCGTGCACTATGGAATTCGAATGAAGGTGATAGAGACACACAACAGCAATATCCACACAAGTGTCGAGACAATCAGAGTTTTCCAAATGTGTCAGACAATTCCGCAAGATGGTCAGCTTGGTCAGTATAGGTAAGTCACTCAAGATCACGTTGTCTAAAACTTGGTCCATTGTGAAAGGATAAGCGTCCGCGATGATAGCTTCCACCACATGGACTGTCCGAGTGACGGTCCACGATGAAAACGAGCGCGTATAAACCAGGCGTATTAAACTAGATCACACGACTTGTACACTGTAGTGGTTGAAGAAAAAACGGTTGGGCCCAATGGAAGAGGCCGAGTTATTGGGACTTGAGAATCAGATGTGTGATCAAACCTACAATGTGAAAAAAGTCTGTGTAGTAACAGTTAAAAAAGAGTGATTCTCAAAAGTTAAGAAATTTATCCATCTATCTAAATCAAAACACGGCAATACAACAAAACTTCAGTCGTTTACACACGTGTTCAGCTGCTATATGACGATGAGAAAAAAACTATTGGATTCACAGGGTGTAGGGTAACAGATGGGGAGTATGGGGTCAACTGTTCACGGGCATAAACTGTGTGTATCATCTACCGCAATCCGGTTGTTCGTTTGCACAGTTGAAACTGTGCAACACATGTCACTATACTCAAATGAGGTTAATCTTTAGGATATTGTATTCTTTTGAGAGAGCCAACTGCTTCTTTGATAATCCTGCCTACATTTCATGTTATTAGGGAACATCACAAGAGACATTGCGAAGTGGACGTGTGGGTTAGTGACTCAGTTTTAAAGGTCTGTGAAATACATATTCCCCGGGCAAATGCGTTGAAGTCCAGCAAACCCAAGTATGAATCATGTGATTTAACCTTGCGCCGTTCAAAACGGCATTTTATGCACATTTGTCTTCATTTGAACAATCTTAGGTGTTCTGGCCTCTAAGAGAAGCAATGTGCCACACTCACCACTTCAAAGGCCCCTTTCGTCTACATGAGCTGTCTATTTACACACATGCAGAATATCACTGTTTGCGTGACGGACACCACTAACTGTGGATACACAAACGCAAGATGTTCCTAAATGCTATGGTCAAGCTCACACAGACGCGAACACTGCATCAGTGTCCTCTGAGTAAAACAATGGAGGACGCCCAGCGTGCAATGTCGCAAAAGAGGACAGGACTGACCTCTGCAAACTGGTACGTAACCCTCGCCTATTCGGACACGATGCGGTGAGGAAGCGATTGTTGCTCTTTACGGCACAGACAGAGGAGGTTGCTGTTGATCTACGTGAAAAGGGTGGTGTTACGGGAACGGTTCTGTACGGCATCCTCTCCTAGCGATCCGGCTGGATCCATTTCAATTGCGTCCCTCACTCCGGATCTAAGCAAAGTGGTGTCCGCGAACACACTGCGCTCCAAGGCTACCATAATTCACTCTGCCTTCTCATGACATTATCCGCAAACCAAGCACCCGGACAGTGTACGAGTAAACTCCCAAGTTAATGTCTGTGCATTCCAAGGTGACGGGTCTCGCTCGAGCATTCTTTACAAAAAAGGGAGTGGTCTTCTAGTAGCCGGAAAGAGAACATGTACCAAAGCGGACCTTGAGTTTCGGGTGAAACCAAAGCTCCTAATTCCTCTCCTCAGCAGCCTATTATCCATCACCTCGGCATATTCGGCAGAATGTACCACCTCCGGAGTCCATTCCGGCCGACCATCTGTAAAATCGCGGAAACCGAACGGGAGTGCTCTTATCAAAGTAGACAGCCCTCTTTGTTCTTCACGCATCCCGATCCCACATTTCTCAAGAGGAGGGTTACGAGATAGTTCCGCCTCCGAATCTGTACTCTGAACCAAACGTTGGGTTCCCCACCCCGTACATAAAAGTTCACAGAGCTGTTCGGCTCCTCCAGCAAACTCCTTGAGAGGCCTCAAGCTTTACCCGGTAAAACCTGCCCGCATCATCATCATCATCAACATCGTCATAGACAGCAATACATCAGTGGTTCACACTCATGCTTAACTGCCACACAACCATGAAGAAAAAGAAAACCCTGTATAGGGAGAGAGAAGTGAAAAAGAAAGCGACGAGAATGAACCTAACTACTGAAAATAATTACGTCCATATTCAAACATTCAACATCAAGGTGCCTACACCCTGCAAACAAACAACCGAGTTGCAAGTGAGACTGAGGCGTCATCAGCGAGACAGCTTCCTTACGGCTTTCGCTGCCTGGCGTCATTAAATGCACTGACTTCACAGACAACTCGGCCAAACAACGACAACATTCACGCCACTGAGCTCGATTAGCTGCCATCTCACCTAGAGTCTCCAGCCACCGACTCTGTGAGTCTCGAGGACCCCAGCCCGGGAGACGAACACGACCCACGGCGGCCAACCCCTTGGTGAACAACTTCGTTTCCCTACGTCACTTCATTATCTGACCACCTCGCACCTTACACCAGTCGGTCGCAGTGTCAGTGAACAGCGCTCGGTGTGGAAGACGACTAGCTGGCATCCTTAATACGTGACCTA
>QNGE01000365.1:0-22519 GCA_008508345.1 Paragonimus westermani | reverse complement strand
TCTCTGAGATACAGCAAACATCAATATGTAGCGACTATAACGTTCGTGCCCGCGCAGGTTTTCAGTGTTGAAAAACGGCGATCATCCTTCCAGAGCTGCTGGGTAGGATGCGGCCAAAAAGGCTTTAACTGCATCATGCCGGAAACCGAACGTGTATCCCACAGAGACGCTTACCTACACATAAGCCATGGCGAGACGCCCGCCACATCCCAAGGAGTACCTCAAAGCTGCCGGGCAGGAACAGACGATCACCACGAGTCTGCCATCTGCGTCCCGCTCCCCAGTTATATATATAACAGATAAAGACCACGGAATGGCGAGCGGGCCACGACATGCCAAGAAAAAAGCTAGCGTGTAAGATAACGAGATGGAAATACACAAGGAATGATGCATACAGTCTCGCAGCACGAAGGCTATTGACTTCTGTTCTTTGCCATATCAGACAGCGTAAACAGCCAAAGGTGTTAATTGCCCTTCGGACTCCAGTCAGAAAGTCGGGAGCGCCTGCTGAAACAAACTATAGTGTGTTCTCATACTCTGAACCCAAGCCATACGTTGATCACTAGGCTGCCGCTTACAGCCTAATCTAGCACTTGTAAACGAGCAGCGGTGTGATAAGAGGTGAGTTAGCATTTGTAAAAGGTGGCCAAACTAATGAAGCCTGTGAGACGAAATCAATATACTCGAGCGTCGAACAAGTGTGCCCGTTCCGAAAACAAGTCTAATGCGAAGGTGAATAGGAACGGGGGAGACTGGATAACCGTGTCGCACCTCACTTGGGATGTTAAAGGTCGACGATACGTTACTACAAGTCTTGACTCTGCCCAGGGTTTGACAGTAAATTGTTTTCAGGATGTTTACATACTTCTCCAGAATACCTTACTTCGATAGACAATTCCAGAGTGTAGCTCTGTCGACCGAATTAAAGGCCCCTCTTATGTCTAAAAAGAAAACCGTTGACCCTCTATATGAATGGCGGAGTTCGAGCCACTGACGTAATGTTAAAATGTGATCCGTGGAGCCATGGCCAGGAAGAAGCCCAGCTTGCACTTCACGGATAAGTTCTTCGAACAGTTCGCCTAGTCTACGAACTACAATGGTAGTGAAAAGCCTCGGTGCAATAGAAGTTCGTCTGATTTGCATACGAAGTGCATTAGCACCTTTTAAAAATAGGGACAACGTTCACCGAACTCCAGTCATTTGGAATAGCTTCACAGATTCAGAGTTTCTGGAGCAGAACCATCAGATCCCTAACTAAAGCTGGACCTCCATGTACAAAAAGAGTAGGAGGGAGTTCGTCTGTGTCACTTGTCGCTTTTCATTAACTTGATCTCAAGTGGGACCTCCTCTGTTGAAGATAAATGAAAGCCAACAGATCAATGAGTGCAGACAGCGACTGAAGACGTAGTCAACGACGCGGTTGGCCAATCGGACTGCTGTTGAAGGTTCTCAGCCCACCGTCCTAGGCGTCGTTGCAGGCTACGAATAGGTTCACAATTGATTTTGCTGATTATCTCGCTCACATCTACTTTTCTGTCACCCGTTAATCGGATGGGATGGGAAAGCTCTCGAGAGTATATGGCAACAGTGACTTGTCCCATTTCGACAGCATGCTGTGTCCACCAGGCCTCATACTCCTCTCGTGGTCGCCATCGGAGTTCCATGCCAGCAAACTTGCGGGCCGAATCACATTCCTTGCTAGACGGAATATTCCGGTGAGCGTCAAGAGGTCCTAACAGTGAGCAGCCGAACGAGAAATAGTGTCACATCAGGCAGTGTCGCGCTTACGCACTGTATACCGTATATGTATCCAATGCACTTCACTGTCGTCTAGTAGGTGAGGACCTAGATCAGAGGAAAGCGCACACTCACAAGTATAAAGCGCTTGTGTCCCTGATAGTTCAGATATGTCAATTTACGGTTGACGATAAACTGGCCCACCATCTAAATAAAAACCGAATTTAGCACGCAATAGTACATGATCGAAATCCACGCAGACGCTCCAGGCTGACTTGCAATCTTGGAAACATCCACGTCACCTATAACTGACGGTTATGCGATCAATTTGCGTGTACGACAGATTAGGCGATGGGTCTCCAGGTGGCGCACTCACACCTAGAACGTTCCAAATTAGTACCTGCCATATATTTATACTGGTACCTTGAAGTGAAGGTCAGGCTTGTGTATTGCATCAATCCGGAGGGATATGCTCACTAGGACTGCGATCCTTCCAGGTGCAACCTTGCTAGATTGGCCAAAGAAGAGCAGCCGGACGGAAAGCAGATGCATTCACAGGGTAGTGTTATACTGCTGAACGTGCAAGAAAGTTCGGGTTGTGAAGCACGAGTACAAGAGCATGCAACAGAACTATTTTAACACTCACAGCACTGCTTTCTTTCATGTCAGGAATAAGAGCGATAGAAAAGATACCCACAAACAAAGATGTTTGATGGATAGCCATCAAACAAACAGTCGTATTCATTTATTGAACCTTTACGTTGCCTTCTCATTTGCATTGTAGCTCATCACTGGTGATTCCTTTATAGTAGAACAAGCATTCTCTCATCACTCTCTGAGCGTTCATCACCCAGCGTGTTTTCCAACCAATACAAATTCCATCAAGGCTCATTTGTCTTGGCAGTTCGAGTCGCGTGATTCAACATACAATTAACTGATCTGATCAACAACTCAGGGACATAACAATGTCTGTCTCTACAGACCAGCTACAGTCCATTCTGAAGCAACAGCGAGAGCACCTTAAGCAGTCGCAGCAACGTCTCATCGGGTCTCTGACAAAAACTCCTCACCTGTCGTCATCAACGGTAACTTACAGTGACAAATCAGCGCCGGTCGATTTAATCGCGCAGCCATTTCGGGGTTCCACTACGAACCTTCATCTGGTCACACATTTGAAGAAAAGGGTCGAACGTTGAGAAGACACATTCCCGATTGAATTTCCTGACAGGAACTCCAAACAGAAAGCCCGACTTCTGGTCCGAAAGCTTGGCACTCTGAAATACGAACGGTTCACGAATTTCATTCTTCCACAACAACCGAAGGATTTGGTTTCCGACCAAACCGTTAAACTTCTGAGATATTTTTGGTGAACAGCTCTCACTATTCAATGTCTGATACAACTGTTTCAAGTTGACTAGACGTGAGTCAGATGATTATGTAAAGTTTACAGGTCTGGTCAACTATGAATGCGAAGAGTTCCGGCTTAAATCCCTCACGGAAAATCACTGCAAATACCTCATTTTCATTGCTGGTCTTCGCTCGCCTCGGGATGCTGACATTCGAACTCGCTTATCGTCCAAACTTAAGTAGGATAAGGAAATCACGGCGAAATCTCTCACGGCAGTGTCAACGGCTAGTGAAGCCGAAACATGATACAGCCATGATTCGGCAGGCAACATATCCCTCTATCGCCGATACGGTTGAAGTGGTGAAAGAAGCCATCGCTGAATCCACAAAACGGCCCCCCAATGGCACGTTGGTCTTGTAGTATTTCAAACAGCTCTGCCTATTCAAGAAGCACCAATGCCAGAGATGTAACCGACGTGACCATAAAGGAGGTCTGTGTGACCCACAAGGCACCACCATCTCCAAAAATCGCTGGAATCAAGCTCCAACTCCATCTCGCCACAAAAGCGATTTTAGCACACATGCCAATGTTAAACCCAATTCCCTGTTTGATGCTTTCAAAAGTGACTTTGAATCACGTAGACAGTACATAACGGTTTCTATCAACAATTTCCCAGTTCATTTCTAGCTGGACACAACTCCTGACATTACGTTAATCACACATTCCATCTGAGAGTTAACTGGTAAACCCGATGCGTGCACCACCAATCACCAAACCGAAAGTGTACCAGGCAACATGTTGCAATTAACTGGTGATGTAACCTGTAGTATTTCCTTCAAAAATGTACATTTTACGGGAACCTCTCATCTTAAGCTTGCTTGGCCTTGATTGGACAATCAAACCCGGTATTCTGAATGTCTCTTAACACCTTACAGCTCACATCAACTGGGAACGTATCTGAGCACTTTAGAAACATTAGTTTATCGAGATTTTCTAGTGTGTTCCAACCCGGCCTTGGCTGTTGCACGAAACTTAAGACTAGGCTTCGGCTAACACCAAAGACTCGACCAGTTTTCCACCCAAAGCGTCTAGTTCTCAACGCCGCTCTTGCGACCGTTGAGAAAGAACTCGAACGCCTCGAGCAGTCTTTGAGCCAGATAATTAATCATCCCGGACAGCCCCTATTGTCGCTGTCCACAACACGAACGACAAAGTACGTATCTGTGCTGACTACTACACTGGCCTCAACACCCCTTTGGTAACATCAGTAACCAGTGCCGATCTCGGAAGATCTGTTCAATCAGTTTAATGGCAGCAACTACCTTGCAGAGATCAATTTTGCGAACGCCCATCTTCAAGTAGAAGTCGATTCAAGGGAGCTTCTGACCATCAATACACGTCGTGGTCTGTTCCGATTCAACCGATTTCCATCTGATGTAAAATCCGCACCTGCAATTTTCCAGCAAACAACGGATGCAATGCTGACGAGTCTACCTGGGACCGCTGTTTGCCTTGATGGTGTCATCGTTACTGGCTACAACTCAAATGAACTTATGGGGCGTCGCATTAATGTGCTTGACCACATCCAATAATACGGTTTTCGTCCCCGTGCAGACAAATGTGCTTTTTTCTCACATTCATAAGATATCTTGATTTAATTTTTGAAAAACACGGGCGTCACCCTGACCCGGATATTTTGGCAATCCAACAGACGCCAGCACCCACAGACGTTTCCACTTTATGTCCTTTTCTCGGCCTTGTAAATCCCTATGGCACTTTTTTTGCCCGATATGTATCTTTTTCGTGTCCCGCTTAATCACCACTCGAAAAAAGATGTACCCTGAAACTGATCGTTTCAATGCCAGTCCGCATTTGATAGAGTCGAATCCCTGCTCAATTCTGACTGGCTCTTGACACAAGATGTCGGCGTGGACCTCCTACCTGGTGAAAGACTGACCGATCGTGATTATGCTGACGACAAGGTGTTGCTGTTTGACAACCTTCAGTCGGCACAAGTAATGTTAGACGCTATTTCGCGTTCTGCTAAATACTTCGGAATGCGCTTTGCAGCCTTAAAATGCAAAGTNTCACACTTACGGTGTTGTATGATAATGCGTTTTACTGCAGTTGACATGTACATGCCTGCTACTCATTACTGCGAATTAAGAATATGTCGATGTCGACCAACACTGACATTCTAGAGGATTGCCATTCGCTGGAGGCTCTGGTACATGCTAACAGTAAACGATAGCCATCAGTTTGACGGTGGCATCCTTCGAACACTACAGAGGAACAGTAAGCGTCCTCACGTGTGTCATGTTTCCTCTTTACATGACCTTGGAGCAAAACAGGCACTGACATTTGGCCAAACGCACGGGAATGTGGGACAGTACCAAAAGCGGCAGAAGGTTCAAGAAACTGGGTGTCAGAATATGGGATTCACAGGAAAACAGTTTCAGCACTGCCGCGGTTAATCATTAGGCTGATAAAATCTATACCTAGTGACGTTCGTTATTTTTTGAGTACACGAGGTGAGGGCTTTACAGAATTGCTACCTGGTAGGTAGTGGGCGTATTTCGGTTTCCAAACTGCACTGCTTCAAACTCACATGAAACATCGAAACTGGCATTATCTCCAGTGCGGGCAACCAGCACTCTCAGGCTAGCTATTGTCCAATAAGCCTTACTAACACTTCGCGCAAGATAAAGGAGTGCTTATTGAAGCGTGTCATCCTCAGCCACTTCTTATCGAATCATCTTTCATCTTCTACCCAGCATGGCTTCCTTCCTAGTCGGTCATGCCTAATAAGCATGCTTATTTTCATGAGTAGTGTGACCGGAAGACAAAGACAATAGTCTCATCTCAGATGCCACCTTCTTTGGCATTGTCCCACATGGCCTCCTGAAACACAAACCGGAAGTCTACGGAATTCAACGAGAGGTTATTCGCTGGATTGCCTTTTTTCTTGATAAAAGAACCCTCAGAGTTAGAATCAGATAAGACCTTCCGTCTCCCTCTTCTATTTCTGCGGGAGTTCCCCAAGAGACAGTACTAGGTCCTCTGTTATTCCTCATTTACATCAACGACCTTCCGAACAATATTTCCAGCAACGCCCTCCTATACGCAGACGACCCAGAAACCTGAAATGCCACTGATTCCAGTGCACTACAGGTTCATCTTGACGTGATCAAACGCTGGTCAGACGATTGGAGTTTTCCACTAAATGGCAATAGGTGTGCTCACATGTTACTCAGTGGAGATTCTGGCAACGTCTCTGTGATTCACAGTGCGTTCAACACAGTAGATATCATGAAAATCGATCTGAAGAAACATCTGAGCATCTGGTTATCTAAATTATACTTCACGTGTCGTTGTGAGTTGGTAGCAGAAGAGACTCGCCGCTCTCAGTGATTAAGCGCACTTTCCCCCACATAGTCAAGAAAGTGTTTCAAGTGATTTGTGGGTTACACATAAGACCGCTCCTCGAGCATGCCTGAAGCAAGACATAAGCTGGTCAGTGTGTCCAGGGCGCAGCTGGTCGCGGGCCTAAGAAATGTCACCTACGAGTCTGGACATGAAATTCTTGATCTGTATCCGCCTGAATTTCGACGACCCCGCGACGACTTAAGTCTTACACACTACTGTAGAGTAGTTCTTGTTGAACAGTTCTTTATCAGAACGAATGACGACGACTAGTGGGAACATAACAGGAAGCTCTTCCAGATTCGTCCTCGGACCTTTCTAAGGCAGCAGTTCTTTTCCCACAGGGTTACCAACTATTGGAACAGCATTCCTTCTGAAGTCGTTAGTACAGCCTACAAATTCATCACGCGAACAATCTTCCTCTTTTCCTGGTATATACTGTAATCTCCAAGTTAAACATCACTCATATTTGATCGCAGCGTTCACATTCAGCTAGACCCTCCAGCCAGCCTTTTTCGAAAAGAAGCACTAGACTCGAGTTTCGCTCTCATTAGAGCTCATAAGTAGTGTATATCCTTGCCACGGCCGGGATTTGAACTCTGGCCACGCGTTTATTAGTCAACCGTGTTGACCACTGCGCCATTCACCTCACAGTAGGCACGACCGAATTATCAAATCTGAACGCTCAACCACCTTCGCCTGAATCCAGGAATCTTGGACCCTTGCGTCGAACCAGTGTATCAATCACTGAAATGCTTCGATACGCTATAAACTTTGTGCACACCGGTCTGTCCTTCTATTTGTTGTGTGGTCGTTCGAGGATACTTCATGGATCTTTCACCCAATTTTTAGCCCCGCCATACTACAAACACGTTCGCAGCTCCGGTTGGGCTTCGGCAGTCCATAACTCCGTAGTATCGTTAAGTTCAGTATAGTGGTAATTTGAACTATTGTGTTGGTCACCTTATACATTTGTAAACACCTTCTGCGAGTCAAGTTCTTTGATTACCGTAGGTTGCTAGAACCCCGTAACTACTCTGTTGCATTCGTGAGGTACGCTTACCTTAACTTAGGCTATCCAGTTGCTCGCTCTTGACCACTACAGTGTCCCACAAGAGAGCTCACATAAGCTCAGGCCGTTACTGGGAGTGCTTTCTAGAGCACATCCTCCTGCTCTTTTGTATTTCCTTTTGTCCAGCAGCCAACGGTATTAAGCCTAAAGGTCGTTCCGAAATGAAAAAGACCATCCTGGAGTGTATCGTGGGAGCTCGCTTCCTTTCATTCACAGGAAAACCCGGTCTAAATGTTATAAGAATACACTCAATGACCTTGAAGCTGGATTTTCTCATTGGTTAACGAAGCACATCGGTAGCAGGCATTTATGTTTCACCGATTTCAGCGATTCGTACACGGGCTCGAGGCTGGGGCCCAAACTACTCGGATCTACTCAGTTTTTTCGTTTCGATGTTCGGCGGTTTTTTGTGGACCTGAAAGGTAGTCACTGAAAACAGGGTATAGCGCCTCACTTGGGACACCGCCCTTGTGATATTGCAGTGGATCTAAACAGTATATTGAAACTCAGGTGTGAATGGAAGTCAAAATCTGATGGAAAGGAAGACAAATAACTCACAATAATTGGTGGAGGCACGTTGGTTTAGTGTTCCATTACACCAAATGAGGATTCTCCACTGATACCACTTGTCGTGTGTCCCCCAGATAATCTCGATGTCACGGCCGAGATAATTCCAACGAGAGATAAATAAATAAATGAATTTGCCGAACTAAACGGTTGATTCCGCCGATTTCTAACTCTTCCAAAAATTTGTACGCCACCGACCCTGAACGCGAACAGTAGGCAGAACTCGCGAACTCGGACGTGTAATCTTTTTAAAATTATTGATTACTCTGTGTATAGATTGACCTCGTTCAAACATCATGTGTAGGTTGAAGAAGATCAAAAGGCATGAATAACAATAAAAACATGAAGTAGAAAACAGTGTACAAGACGCTACAATATTTGCATATATAATATATATATATATGTTAAATGCTCAAGATATGAGGGACAATTTCTGCAACGGTGTGTAGTAAATATATTTGCATGTATACGTACGGTAAGTGATATATATGTATAAATATACATAGATTCATGTGTATAAACGTTCATACCTACTAATACGTATGTGTATGAATGCATATGTATAAATATATATACATATAAACATATACATATGTAAATACGCGAAGACGTGTAAACGCATGCTTGCATGCATATACGCAGACATTTGGTTGGATATATGCTTTATGAATAAATGTGTTTATAAGTATGAATATATGCGTGGATGGATACATATACGGTTGGCGACATCCGATTCGGACTAGCCTGTCACAGTGACCGAAGCCAAAGGACGCCTGCGCTCATCCATCACTGCAACTGGCTCGCGCTGCACCAATTGCAGTTCCACCAACACACCACGTATACAGTGTAAATCCGAAGGAATAAGACTGGGAGTTGTGCCAGTGGGGTCTTTATGTCCAGCCGGCCAATGCTGGTTAGCCATTTGATTGGATAATAAGGAAGGGAAACCCCTATCTCTCGGAAACTGAACAGAGAGAGGCTATAATGACGAGATCTATACTAAGAAGGAAGATTTCTTAAGTGTAATACAAGAGGCATTGCAGTATATGAGTGCAGGTTAGTGCATCCCACAGAAGATAAGGGTGAAAAGCAAGGTTCTCATCGGACTATGAAAAGCCAGGCAGATCATTCATCATACAATACACCGACAAGGCCGAAGAAAAGAATGGAAAGAAGACCACAGATGCTCAAGTTTCTGGATACTGCCAGGACGCCCAGACCTGTGTAGGAGAGCGATTGGTGCTCTCAACCAAAGCCTTTGGCTAAAAAGCCTAAACCACAAGGCAGCAGGTGACTCACACACATGCAGACATGACAACATCAGCCACTAAAGAGAGGATCGACAGCCATATCAAAGCAGATCTAGCACCCACTCACGGGTACAACAACACTGCACGCACGGTCCCAGCAGATAGACATAGAGTCATTTCAGGCAGCAACGAGCACCACGCCTAAAGAAGCTACAGCACACCATCAACACACATAACAAACGCATGCATCTGCTTTTTGTCTGGCTGCTCCACTTTGGCTAATCTGACAAGGCTGAACCTGAAGGAACCGGAGTCCCAGTCAGCACAGCCCTCCGGATCCAAACAGCACGCAAGCCTGGCCACCACGCCAAGGTAGCAGAAAAGGTCAGGATGGATACATATACACGTACAAATACATACATATATTCATATACATGTATGCATATGTGTGTATACAGCTACGTAGATATACGTAAGTATTTATACGTACACATGTGTTTATCAAAGTATGTATGTGTATTCATACTCACATACATAGATATATATGTACATATATTTATGCATATATACATGTATACATATGTGTACATGTATTGCTGGATAGACACATAACCAGGTGCACTGAATAATGCGTTGGGTGGTACTACATGCCCAATCGGTTCAGGACCTAGTAGGCTACCACTGAAATAAATCTCGATGGCCATCATCCTTTTCTCATTGAACAGTGATACACATGTTAACAATAAGTAATCAGAGCTTAGGTGGAAAACCAAGTTGTAAATGGCTTTGAAGAGGGCCTTGGGGGTCATTCCAGCTTGTCTTGAGAAGGGCAACGGGACTGTTCCTGATTTCCTTTTGACTGTGCGTTTGCGAGCTTCATGTGGGTTGCTCAATCGTCTCGCAGTCCACACAGGTGAAGTCGACGTGGGATTGGCGGTAGCTGGCAAACGAATGATGGTACCCAGTTGACGTTGTCCGCGTTCAAGTCACGCAATCTTCCCTCAGGTAGCATATCTGGCGAACGTCATCGTTTGCCGGCTTCCAAGCCATCATTCTCTCAATAAGCCTCCTCATCTTTGTTTTAAACTGCCTAAATTCACTTGTAATGACTCACCTAGCACGCGCTGTTTCTAAGGGGTTGCTTATAACTTCTCTCATAACATGAAACCACTACAGTTTAACTGGTGCGTGTCGCCCACCAAAATGACGTCAGTAACTTTAGGACAAATTTAGAATGAACCCTGGAGAACGAAAAATGCGAACCGCAGACGCTTTTCCCGTAGAAGCATGCAGTATTGTCCTTCAGCTCTCAATGGATCGCGCACTTTAATGGGTTCGTTCCGAGAATACATTTTAATTCCTAACTTGTTTTTAACATGCAACATCATTTCACGAGTGCTTTGAAGCTCTCCGCCATCTACATTACATGCCGCCCAGATGCCACTCGGCCACTGCTCGGCCGTCCAAGTTGAAAGTCGTGTGAGTGTTCCAGGTTAGCCTTCTCAATGCGATATGTGCCGTTACGATAGTGAACTACCCCAGATATCTTGCGGCCGTAATCAACGAATTCAAAATTCAATGTCAAAATTTTTACATATATATTACCGTTTGGCGACTATTGTTCGTCGTGTGCAGTGTACGCGTTTATACACGACAGGGGCCTACGGGCAGTCTGGCGGCAAATCCCTTCTTCTGTGCTTCTTGGCATCTGCTGCAGTTTGCGAACTTTTGATAAAGAAACGACTGCAGGTTTCTCGTTAAAATTTGTTCAGGTCCTCCAGGCATTCCTCTTTGAATACTCTCCAGAACACATCCTCGTTGTTCAACGCCATGCTGATTCGCCGTACAAAAGTGGTCAGTATGTAATAAATCATTTAAACACCAATTCGGTGCGATGATGTTAGGTTCCGTGAAATGCGTAGTTTTCACGCATATCATTTGGGATTTTCACTTTCATGGTTCTACTGAAACTCGCCGCAACGCTTGCTTTATAGCAGCTTCCTACTTATTTTTGTATGAAAGGAAACGAACTCTCAGTAAGATCAAAAGTTCAGGCAAACTAACTACGGTTCCTCAATTGTAGGTAAACAGTATTGATGAGAAAAATTAAAGTTCATCAAATAAGCATCAAGGAGTGATTTTGGGAGGGAACTCACTCTAAAAATTACCCACTTCACAGACGTGGTATATCAGGAAGTGACCTTGATGAAATCTCCCACATTAAGACGCCCAAAAAAGCGTAACAGAGAGAGAATTTCGGAAACTATCCCAAGAACTGTTTCATAAAAAGTCTGCTAGCAACTGATGAATTTGTACTGCAACATTGCCATGAATAATATGTGCATAAGGTGATGCGTAAAGGACAATCAAACGTTCCGTTAGCCTTTCCGTTGAAAGAATTAGGTAAACGCGGAAACTGTAAAGTGGGCGAATTTTGGGGAGATTAACCGTTAGGTGATTTTAGGGCAAATGCTGTTCACTACCCTGAATTTTACAAGACCAAGTTAACGGACGGTTATCGGAATTCCCTAGGAGATTTCGGAGGTTTCGCTGGCAGGGTTTGGTGCTTACAAAATCTACTGTCGCCTTCGCCAAAACAACCCATTATAGATGTCACCTTACCTCTTTAACTCTTATAAACGCAGTCGTTGCCATTTTCTAGCTGAAACATGATTCCTTAACCTGAAAGTTCCCAGTTTTGCAACATCCTTGAGATACCGCCAAAATGGGAAATACATGGCCAGACATTGCTGGCAATGTATTCTAACAAGAATACTAGATTATTTGCTGACTTAACATGTATGACAACGTTTCTAGCTCCTTTGTGTATACGAATATTATACATCCTTTTCGTGGGATCCCAGGTAGATATTGGTGGGTGAAGTGTTGTCCACGTAAGTGGTTGCAGACGACATTATCACAGCTGTTTCATAGCTGTAGTCCTAACTGTTTTCTCCCTTCGTTCATACTGAGCGGCGTGAAAATGGGCATTGTGTCCCCCTCTATTACTGGGGACCTTCAAAATTTAATTCTGTTCACTTTACTGCGTTGTTTTCTAATCGATTGGCGTCACGTGACGTTAATACAAAACAATATACGGGAACACATCAACTCGAGCTGCGTGCCAATCACTGGTAGGCATATTTTCCTCTATGGAAGGACGTTTGAGCCCAATACATGCGATGGCCAACACTGCCCACTTTGATGTAAACACCAGCTCCGCAATCGTGACGCGCACTTCGTGGTTGCTTTTCAACATCCAGCTGTCTCATGTTCTAACGCCGATGAGGCTACACTGGCCGAACATGACCCGTGTATACAGACATCTCATCACATCCTGGGTGATTCCGACGCTCATAAACTCAAATAAGTGGTCCTGTCCTATGGGGAGTTTTGTACCGCATTTTCGAAATACTTGGCAGCCTGGACCTGCGAGAAAGCATGGACACAACATTCCGATCTACCTACAGAGTACCGCTCAGCACATACACCCTTTGTTGACTATGTAAAGGTCTGTTACGTTATTCTGAGATCGCTGAACTTCGAATGCTGCTGCTATATTCCTTAAACAAACCTCACCGTTCACACTTATTCTTACATCAGCTACCGTTACCTTCCTCCTTAGTCTTATTCAGTTCGATCCCCGTAAACTTCAATATGTCAAAAGTAGACATTTTTCTCCTATATTTTCTCCTGAGTAACTCATAGTCCTCATCGTTTCTGGATGCGCAAACAGTCGTTTTGCTCCGATGCAACCAATGTCCGTTTGTTTGAGTGCGCTGAATCCCGTTTTATTATGCACCATTATTGAGCAGTGCCTGGTTGCCGATTTGTTATACAGGCATGTTCTTTGGTTGGTTCGTGAGGAGTTTCACATTCGAGATGAGAGGTTTAATTTTCAGTTGGTGCTGTACTAAATTCGGTTGTTACGGGCGCCTTCTCATTAACTGTTCGGAAGCCAGGTAATCTCTGTTGTTGGATATTGAGAGAGGCATTTATTAGATCAACAGATTAGCCGTGACTTGGAGCAAACTCGAATCGTTAGCAAACGATTTAATACCCTCCACGCATGATCCGGTTATCACGGATGAGGCTCATCTGATCGATAGGTTGGTCATCCAACCATTGATGTGACATGGTTACCACGAGTTGCTGGCTCTCGATTCCACCTTTACCAGGTTCCAAAACACTATAACAAACACTTCACTCCGAAATTTCCAGGAAGCAAACTTCAACGCACTAAGGACAACCCAACTTCCCGAAAGTCTTTGACGGTGTCCCACGTGGTCCTATTGCATATAAACCAGAAGTTTATAGGATCCAATGAGAGGTTTACCACTGGATTGCGCTCCTTCCTTGTAGCAGAACTTTCAAGGGGAAACCCGGATGGGCCTTTATTATTCTCCCCAGCCCCACCTGCAATTCCTCAAGGATACATACGTGGTCCGCTGTTGTTCGTTACATATACCGCTGATCTTCCTCGGCCCCCATTTCTAGCAAGGCGCTCCTTTGTGCTGACGATTGAAAAATCTGGAACGCTTGTGGTCCCAATGCAGTGAAGGTTGACCTTGACCTTATTAATTGCTGGTCAGATGGCTGCAGTCCCCTCCTAAACGACAGCAAAAATGTGCACATGTCACTTGGAGAAGACTCTGAGAACCTACTCGTGACACATGATGTGCAGGATGTAGTAAATACCGCGAAAACTGACCCTAAAAAGGACCTATAGTTTTGGCTTTTGTCTGGCTCATCTTCCTCCCATCACCACCATATGGCCGCCAAAGGAAAACTTGCGACTCCTGGGGTGATAACAAAAGCCTCTCTTTGCTCAGATATACATGCCTTTCAGACGCTTTACGGGGTCTACATAATACTACTGCGTGAGTACACTTGAGTATACACCAGTTTGCAGAAGGACATGCTCGCCATAGAACGTGTCCAGCAAGTAGCCACCAAAGTGGTTACTAGCTCACAGCATTTCCCTTACGAGTGAAGTCTGGAAAATCCCGATCTTTATCCACTTGCGTTTCAGGGACTCCGCGGTGATTCAATCCTTGCGCACATTATCTCCGACGCAGAACTCGTATAGATGCTATTCACTCCAGTAACTAAGAACTACAGGAAACCCTGTAAGCTTCGACCCCGAACCCTCCACAGGCAACAGTTCTTTTACAGGATTATCAAACACTGTTAGCTGTACTCCTAGGGACCGCCTCGAGATATTATTTTTTCCCACCTACTTAAGGAAATTGTGGGTTAATATTCTGCTATATTCGGTTCGGCTAGTATTGTGCTCTGTCCTTGGTACTCTTTGTAGTATATTCACTCCAGTAACTAAGAACGACAGGAAACCCTGTAAGATTCGACCCCGAACCCTCCACAGACGACAGTTCTTTTACAGGATTATCAAACACTGTTAGCTCTACTCCTAGGGACCGCCTCAAGGTATTATTTTTTCCCACCTACTTAAGGAAATTGTGGGTTAGTATTCTGCTATGTTCAGTTCGGCTAGTATTGTGCTCTGTCCTTGGTACTCTTTGTAGTCTCCAAGGGTGGTGTCACATTCCGTTCTCAGGAACTGAGTTTCGCGTCCACAGCAAACTGCCGGACATCGAAACGAGCAAACTGACTGAATCAGAGTGACTTGGGCATCCAACCTTGAACTCGTGAACAAATAGCCGAAAATCACTTAAATAGCGGTGTCACCAGGTAAGTGTTAGCTGGCGTGCAGGTCAGAAGACTTTCTTTGGAAACGATGCGCTATTAATTTCCAACTTCGGCTCGAAATCGTGGACTTGATGGAGGCTTGTGCTTGTCGACGTTTTGATGCTTGACTGGTTTTGTTCGGAGACTGACCAGACTAAGTAATCTGTCGATGCGCTGCGTTCAATAGTGATTTACGTGTGAGAATAAAGAAAGGAAATGACATACCTTGGTTGCTTCGGAAGGCCGCACTAAAACTGTACTTCAAGTAATGCAAAGTAAGAAGGAAGTTTTGTCAGCATTTGTTCTGCTCTCCCTTGAATGCGTCCACGCCCATGGCCTCGACAATCATCGCGGGCAATGTAGTCCTCTGGCCGACTGTTGTAGAGTTTAGACGGGCTATGGCCGGTTCGTTACAAAAAACGCAACGAGTCGATAAGAACTATATTGCTGACACGCGAAATCGACGAGAGAGAGCGAATAACAAGATGAAACGTTAGTAGTGTAAAACGTCAAGCGAGCAGGCACCGGAGCCGGACGTTCGAGTGCGCGGGTGACATGCTGGTAACCATACTCGTTCAAACAATCGTTTAAGCGCATACAAAATGTGGGGAGGGGAAATAGTACAAGTGCTAACTGTAACGTTAACGCAGCTAACAATAAACAAATAGGGTCGCTACAGAGCTTCCCCGCTAGAAGACAACCAGAGTATTGAATTCGATAATGTAGGAGTTTTTCAGTTAACCGGAACCGTTGACTCGCGCATGAATGGTCCAATTTACTCTTGCCACACAGCTCGCATCCACACCCGGTGGAAAAAGGGAGGGAAAACAATTGGAAATGATTGGGAGGGCATGGTTGGGTAGGTTAATAATTGGAGGAGGGAGGGGAATTGGGAACAGACACGTTGTGGTCGGTCTATTAAGGTCATAGGCTTGTTCACGTCCACTGTGAGCGATCTTCGCAGGAGTTCGAGATTTCCAGCGCTATATTGCAATGCGCGCCCTCGGTGCCCCATGTAGGTGATGGATGGTTCATTCCAGGTACCCAGAATGTACAGTGCTCATAAATCGAAAACAATAACCTCACCGGGTTTCTGATTCCATGGCGTCCGGTATGACAGTCTGCTGTAGGTCTGACCATTTAAAATCAACTTGGTAAGGAAGTGTGACAATAAAAATTAGATACGGCGGACGTCCACGTAATCTGCGAATCGCACTGGCCTCCGCAAATCTCGCCTACGTCTGCTCTGGGGGCTTGGCTCCGTCGAGGCAGGCGGAGCTGCAACTGAAATCGAATCTGTACCAACGCTAGATAATGTACCGACTGAAGAGGGCGTTGCTGCTCGCGAATCAGTTTCCTTATCGGGTAAATCTATAAACGCCTGCTTCAATCTATCGATAGAGATCACCTCGCGTTTACCACTGCTTTCCGAAACAAAATCTTAGCATATCGTGCGAGTACGCGGAACGGTCCGGTACACGGTGGGTGCAAAGATCGTCGAGGAGTAACTGCACGAACCAAAATATGAGAACAAGTTGACAGACGTACGTTGACGTTGACTTTTCCCTCGGTGGAAGTGGTCGGAGTCGTCTCATGTGTCGGGCTAGCCGCTCGCATTATTCGGCGAAGTTGATGGGTACCGTTGCGCATGGGGCAACCAGCTCGCCGGGTAAACGTAAGGAGCACCCACAGACTAACTGGGTGGGGGTGATATGCAGGTCTGCCTTCAGTGTGTTACGGATACCTAACAAGACTAGTGGCAAAACCTCGTACCATGAGGGGTTGTTGTTAGCGGATAGTGAACTTTTCAGTTTCCGATGAAAGCGTTCAACCAACCCGTTGGCCGCCGGGTGGTAAGCTGTTGTGCGAATTCTACTACAACCTAGTGCGTTGAGGAGGGATGTGAAGGCCAAGCCAAAATGTGACCCGTGATCGGCAGTCACTACAGCAGGGCAACCAAACTGGGTGACCCAACGTTCCAAGAATGCTCGTGCGACGGTTTCCGACGAGCAATTCAGAATTGGTATAGCCTCTGGCCAACGTGTAAACCTGTCTACGCAGGTCAGGATGTAAGTATCCCCATCCGAGGGTGGCAGAGGTACGACCAGGTTGACATGCACATGATAGAAACGCTCATGGGGGGCTGCAAAACACACCACTGGGGTACACGTGTGATGATGGATCTTAGACCGCTGGCGGTGTATGTGTGGTTTCGCCCATGTGCGGACGTCGCGATTGACGTTGCACCAGACGGAGCGCTGCGTGACCATTTTGACTGTTGAACGTATGCGAGGGTGAGGCATGTTGTGCAACGTATCAAAAATTAGGCGGCGGAAGGCCAATGGAATAACCGGACGAGGGATGCCTTGTCAAGTGTCACAAGTAATCATCCCTCCGGAGGAGTTCATGGGAACATTTTCTAACTTTACGGGACCGGACCGGCGGAGCTGTTCCATTTTCGGGTCGTTGTCCCGTGCGGCTGCGACCGCCGCCAGCTCTACCGAGCTTTCAATCGTGCTCAGTGTGGCATTAATGCGTGAGAGAGCATCGGCGACTGGGTTCGCAATACCTGAAATATGACGAATATTGGTCGTGAACTGAGCGATATAATCCAGGTGTCTGGTCTCTCTGGGGAATACCTGTCCGTTGTCGAGCGTAACACATACGTTAGCGGCTTATGGTCTGTGAATACGATTAGGGCCCCGCCTTCAAGGACATGTCAGAAATGGCGGATGCCGATATATACCGCTAACAGCTCTTTCCCAAGAGCACTATACAGCAACTCAGTTGGTTGTAACTGTTTGGATGAAAAGGTTGGTGGGCATCATCGGGCACCGAGTTGCTGCTGCAGAACCGTCCCTACAGCCACGTTTGATGCATCCACGCTTAGTGTCAAGGGTGCAGACGGATGATGATGCGACACGATGCTATATTGGCGATAGCCTTTTTAAATTAATGAAGGCCATTTTTGCGGCCGTTGGAAATTAGAATGAGCGTGCCTAACCTCTGAGTGGGTCATTGGGCGGTTGCATTAGACGGGCATAGTTAGCGATGAAGGGAATGTAAAAATTTACTAAACCATCGAAACGGCGAAGTTGTTTGAACGATGTGGGCTCCGGATAGTCCACTATTGCCTGTGTTTAGTCGGGGAGAGGTTCGATCCCGCTCGCGGATATACTGTGATCTCGGAAGGCTACGCGGGGAGCTCCAAAAGAGCATTTAGTTAGGTGTATGGTCACCCCATGATGCGACAACCGGATGAATAATAAACACAAGTGTACGCAATGTTCCTCCTGTGATGAGCTGGCCACCAAGATATCTTTTAAGTACGGATAAACACCACCCAGTGCACGACACACGTCGTGAATTAAACCCTGGAAAGTCTGAGCGGCGTTGCCCAGACCAAACGGCATGCGTAAGAATTCGAAAAGTCCAAACGGTGTTATGACTGCTGTTTTTGGGACGTCTTCGGGGGCTACTGGAATCTGGTTTTAGACGCGCACTAGGTCGATTTTTGTGAATATCTGTTTCCCCGACAGGTTTGTCGTCAAGTCCTGAATGTGGGGAATTGGATACCTATCGGGAGTAGTTGCGTTCTTCAACGCACGATAGTCACCGCACGGGCGCCAGTAATTATCAGTCTTCTGGGCACCATGTGCTATGGCGAAGCCCACGGACTATTGGACGGACAGATAATGCGGAGTTGGAGCATATGCTCAACTTCGGCTCGGGCAATTTCGAGCCTAAAGGGAGCTAAGCGGCGTGTACGACTTCGAGCTGGCGGCCCTCGTGTGACAGTGTGATGCCTGACATCGGTTGTGATTTCCGGTAGTTCGTTTGCGGTGCGGATCAGTTGAGGGAATTCGGATAAAAGTTTTCTGTGAGGCTCGCGAACTAGAAGATAGGCTAGCACAGGGCTGATCACGGCTGCGTGCGACGCCTTGCCCCGAACGTTTAGTTTTGTCAAGGTATCGATCAGACGCGCTCGATGTGTGCCGACCAATAAATCGAAATGTCCCAGGAAGTCGATACCAACGATAGGTAAAGGAATATCGGCCACGAGAAAAACCCAGGGAAAATTGCGTCTAAGGTCGAAGTTTTAATTAATCAGTCGACGACCGAAGGTTCTAATGGGTGTACCGTTTACAGCTCAGAGGGTAGTGCCGGATTCTGATCGCGCATCCGTTACTGAATGCGGGATGACCCTAACTGCCGCTTCTGTGTCGATTTAAAAAAAAAGCATTTTGGAGGTTAAATCGCTCAGAAATGAAAGACGGCTGCTGTTTGACTGGCCTGTGGCTGTCATCGCTAGAACACGCCGGCCTGCTAGTTTAAACGTTTGTTAGCTCGAAGGCTACATGGATATCGGCATCGCCTATCGATTTTGCCATACGTCTCACGATAGCAACAAACACTGCCAGTTTTCAGTCCGGGCGGTGATCGGGCGCGAGTTGGAGGAATTCTAGACGGTGACCTATTACGTTGAATGTTGGCACGAAGATCAGCCAGTTCACTCAGCAACTGAGTTATCTTGGCGTTCGTTTCTAAACGGTAGCGTTCACAGCATTCCAATGCTTATCGAAGGATTGCTATTTCGGCGTCCTTCGTAGCCAACAAATGATCGGCCGGAATGTTCGAGTTAACTATTTGCCCAACTACCGCTGGCTGCCCTGTGCCTCGGAAACGCTCATGTATTGTGTCGGCCAAAACCGCTAGGTCACTCAACGAACGTGAGGGTAACACGGAAAGTAGCCCCTGGGTGTACTTAGACAATCTTTGTATCCACAACTCTTGCAAAAACGACTCAGGCAACCGTGATTTACTTGCTACATATCCCATTTCCCGAAAAAGAACTGACGGATTCATGTCCCTCAACTGTAGCCTCTGAAAGAGTTGTTCCAAACGCATTTCACCGGATAGCTGTGTTTCCCTAAGAATTGTTTGCTAAGAGGACTCACAACGATCGGTTGTCGACCCTAGTAAGATATCACTAATCAGGTTCAGCATATCTCGGAGAAGACGCGGTATAAGCTGAGAGAACTTGTCCGAGTCATTTGTTATGCGCCGGTTGCCGAACTTTATTTCAAACATAGCGTACCACAGCTCTGGATCGAGATCCCCAAAGGCGGGAACAGCTAGCGTGACCAACAATACGGAAAACGAGAATTCGGGCTTGATCTCATTGATGTCTATAGCGACGGAGCGAATGAAAACGGATATATAAATTCATATATATATGCACTATATATATACAATATGCGCACCCAAAAAGTAACGAGGGGAGAACAAAATGAACTCAGGTGTACACTGATATATATCTTGAACGGGCCCACCAATTTGTTGAGTTCAGATGGGCTATGGCCGGTTCGTTACGAAAAACACAACGAGTCGATAAGAACTATATTGCTGACACGCGAAATCGACGAGAGAGAGCGAATAACAAGATGAAACGTTAGTAGTGTAAAACGTCAAGCGAGCAGGCACCGGAGCCGGACGTTCGAGTGCGCGGGTGACATGCTGGTAACCATACTCGTTCAAACAAACGTTTAAGCGCATACAAAATGTGGGGAGGGGAAATAGTACAAGTGCTAACTGTAACGTTAACGCAGCTAACAATAAACAAATAGAGTTGCTACGCTGTCGGGTTGGTGGAAATGCTGAAACGAACAGCCAACCTTGATCTTGTTTCATCAATTGTAAACTTTTAACCCCCTCAACCTCTGTTCCTACGAGTCAAATCGAGCGTGTTGAAGGACTTTTGCCTGCATGGTGGATAACTTTGTCCTATTGGACAAAATCCTCTTCAGCCATCCGTCGTTATGGAGAGAATAATGTCAACAGACCTAACCTGCTTTGGTAGTTCAGACCCTTCATACCCCACGCCATGCATGTGGCAAGCTTCCTTGTTTCCTCGAAGACGGTAACGTATTTCTGTGATATCGCGATCAACCTATTATACAATATTCCAAATGGGGCGAACCATGACCTAGTATAGTTTAATAGACACCAATGGACATGGGTTAATAATCGCGGACCTCGGTCTATATAACGCCCGCCGCGAATTTATCGCAGCTGCGGCACACCAGGCAGGTAGAGTGAATGTGTCAGTAAATTGAATGCCCAAAACACTCGTCTGCTATCCATGTGCATATCTTAATTAACTGAGAGTCAAATGGAGAATGTTAGCGAAAATATAGTGTTTTAGAACATTCGGCAAAATTCCAATTCAGTGACAATTCGCGGATTTTCAGAAAGTCCTCCTGGAAAGTGTCCGAACACGACGCAATTCCGACCAACTTTATATCATCGCGTACGGGTGACGTGGGCTGGTTAGGTTGTTGGTCAATCCACTCACGGGTACCAGGAAGAGCAAGGGGACATTGGTCGAACCTAGAGGTGCACCACATATCCGAGTAACTCCGTCCAAAAGTGCTCCTCTAATTTTCACCTTACACGATCTCCCAGGTAGAAATGACTGGATCCGCCTATAAATTGTAGAGGATATTCCAGCTTCTCGTAGCTTCCAACTTAATCTCCCACGGTTGCTAGAATTGAGGGCTTTCTGAAAATCTGGGTAACACTACGAATACTTTCCATCCGCCCGGATTCTCCGTGACAGCGTCCAAAAACGTCATCAGATTGGTAAGATTCGACTCACATCCCAGAAATCCGTGTTGAAGAGCTCTGAGAAGTTTCTTCACACTACAAACCTTTCAGAACCTATCTCGTGATATGCGCTCACAAATTTTTCTCACGGCATTCGTCAGAATTATTAGTAGGTAATTTTTCACAAGTGGCTGAATACAATTTAGAAAATTGGAGTCATGGTAGCTTATTTCCATGTCATCACCTCCGTTTCCGTATTTTGCATGGAATCGAACATCTAAGCAACAATCGCATGACTGTTTATGGTGGCTACACACTGCACGTGATACGAATAAGGACATGAAGGAAATGGTGCGTTGGAGACAAAACAGCCGATGTGCTCTAATGCAACCAGGACAGTTGCGGTTCTCATGTAAAATAGACCACGGACAAATATGCACGTATTGCCCAAAAACTAGGAGTTGTCAGTTGAGAACACAGAGTTTTCCTGCAAAGAGGTAACAACTGGAATAGAAAGCGCCAGCTCTGAGGGACACACACGATGTGCGGATTAAGTAATAATGGTGAAAGCACAAGGGTTCTGCAGTGTATATATTCGTCAGTCAGCCAAAACGTGTGCAGCGGCGTCGAACAAGTGGATGAGCAGAACAACTGAGTCTCTTGTGAAAACCACCTGACTGACGTCAATTCAGTATCGAAAAATTTGAAAATAGTAAAAGGAATTTCCCACGTGTCTGCCTGAATAACCAGTCAGGCATATCAAACAACCTGGTCTTCTTGAAGAGTCTGGTGAGGGCAAAGGACAATACT
>QNGE01000364.1:250755-297460 GCA_008508345.1 Paragonimus westermani | reverse complement strand
ACTGCGACCGACTGGTGTAAGGTGCGAGGTGGACAGATAATGACCTGGCGTAGGGAAATGAAGTCGTTCACTAAGGGGTTGGCCACTGTAGATCGAGTTCGTCTCCCGGGCTGGGGCCCTCGCGACTCACAGAGTCGGTGGTTGGAGACTATAGGCGAGATGGCGGCTAATCGAGCTCAGTAGCGTGAATGTTGTCGTTGTTTGGCCGAGTTGTCTGTGAAGTAAGATCATTTAATGACGCGGGGCAGTGAAAGCCGTAAGGAAGCTGTCTCGCTGATGACGCCTTACTCTCATTTGCAGCTCGGTTGTTTGTTTGCAAGGTGTAGGCATCTTGATGCTGAATGTTTGAATATGGACGTAGTCATTTTCAGTAGTTAGGTCCCTTCCCGTCCCCTTCTTTTTTCCTTCTCTCCTATATATATATAGGGTTTGCTTTTTCTTCATGGTTGTGTGGCAGTTAAGCATTGGTGTGAACCACTGATGTATTGTTGTCTGATGATGATCATGATGATGATAATTAGTTAACACTACATTCAGATAACCACGAAAGTGATGCAGAAGCAGTTTGCACTTTGAGGCTGCAAAAAGTATTCCGAAGTATTTGGCGGAGTGTGAAACAGCGTCCAACATTCCTTGCGCTGCTTCAATATTGCCAAATCACACGGGGATTAGCATGATTCCTATTGCGCCGAAGTTTCTCGCCACCGCCGTACTTCGCAGACTAATCGAAACGGGCGAGTATTATATCCAAGGAGAACAAGTTCAGCATCGCTCTGGTTGTGACTAGACTGATCACAACTTCACATTCCATCAAATGGTTGAACTCGGCCATTCACACGAAAAGCCAACAGTTGTTCTCTCCTTGAACATCAGAGGGGTCTTTAACTCAGCTGACGGAGCTACACACTCAAAGAGCGTACTGAACAAGGGTGTGCTCGAGAAGTATGTGAACATTCTAAAAGCAATTTACATTCAGACCCCGGGCGAAATCAAGGCTCGTGACATAGAATCGCAGACCTTTGGCACCTCAAGTGCAGCGTGACCCAGCTGTGCAACTCCCCGCTTTGCAATCATTATCACCATTAACGTCAGCCCTGGGCTTGGCCAGAAGGAATCATGGTCTGGGTCGCCATTCACCTCAGCAGTGACGTGCAGTACATTAGAAGGAAAAACGTTACAGAAAAGACCTAAAATAAAAGAACAAGGAATAAAAAATGGTAGAAATGCAGACATGCAACACACCGCCACCTCGAATAGCGTTTACAATCAGCGATTTCAGTGACCACGGGGACCACAGCCAGGCAGGCGACACCTGGCCACTTTGTTCAGTGTAGCAGTCACGGTCTTCATATTTCGTGAACACATTGCTGTTTGACCACCACGCGGTTTCACCCAACCATTGATTGTCCCAGTATATAATGCTCAGTACGGTAGACGATCAGATGGCACACAGAGTACGCGACCCAACCATCGCAAGCCATGCAAAGCGACTAGTTGGAGAATAGAGCGTGCACTTCGAGCATTCCAGAGTACTCGCAGGCAAACAACGGTGTTGCCCAGACCATCAGCCTATTTAATGTGGGCTAATTGGCGAAGACAACGATGGTCAAACACAGCAAGTCTGTGAGCAAGCCACGTTTCCGCACCACACAGTAAAACGGAAGGCAAACGAGCATTATATACCTTTCTTTTCAGCGGCAACCGAACGTCTTTTCGACGTTACAGATGATGCAGTTTCGTAAAGGCAACTCGTGCTTCTGCTACTCTCGTTGGTATCTCATCAACAATATTACAAACTGGCGAGATAGAGCTAACCAGCCTCGGGTGGTTTACCAGCAACAAAGAAAGTATGAGTGGAAACGATCCAGTCCTGAAGCACCACTCCGCACTTTGGGGGTACGAAGTACATTCCATGCAAACCAGCCCAATCAACCAACTTGTACATGTTACAGGTCATTGACAGAGGGGCTACGCAAGGATATCATCCACATATTCCAGATCGGTCAACCGAGCGCCAGGAAGAAGCCCAATACACGTCTCACCGGACTTCTCAAGCGCACTCCCAAGAAGGGGATAATCGGACACCCTTGAAGAACACCATTAGAAGTGATAAATGACCGGAGCAGTTGTCCATTAACCATCGCCCTGCTTAAAGTGAGCATGCAGTGATTTCAACAAATTCCCGTATTTCTCTGGTACTCTCTTGCAAAGAAGACAGTTCCAGAGAACTTTACGACCAGCCGAATTGAAAGCAGCCTTAAGGTCCAAAATGACCACGACTGTTGGCTGCTTGTCAGTGTGCCGATGTCCCAAAACTTGTGACAAGGGAGAAAGTCCTTGACGCACTCGCGACTGGATTGGAATCCGGCATGTTCTTCACGCATGACTTTCTTTCGGCTTAGTGAGCTGACGCAATATAAAGACACTTATGCAACAGAAACTAGATTGATGCTTTTGTGGTTGTCGGACTTCGGAGCTCTTTTTTGTAAACGGGGATTACTGTTGATATGTACCAATCACGGGGCACCTCTTCAGTTTCCCAAATCGTCTGAAACTTTTTTGTCAGTCCTGACATTAACCTCTCCCCATCACCCTTGAAAAAAAGGATGGAAAGGAAAATCGTGTCCAGGAGCCTTATGTTTCCCTAACTTAACCTCCAGGGCCACTTCTGCTTCCGACGGAGGGTCGCCTGGAACGCACTAATGGACCATTCGGACCCCGTCAGATACCAGATGAGCCGTTCCTCAAAATGTTCAGCCCACCTATCAAGTAGGTACGATTGGCGGGTGATAAGTGAATCGCCTTTTTTCACATATCGTCTTACATACAACTTGACGGCCAGTAAAACCACAGATCAGGAAAAAACGTCCTCTGCTATTTCCAGATCGAATGCCGGTTGTGTCTGGTATTTACCAGCACATGTCCTCTGGACAAATGATAAAACGAAACGGGCCTGCATAACAGCGTGTTCCGAGTCCAGGTGATTGCTCCAAAATGACCGATGTCTTCAACAGAGCGAATCCACCTGTAACTGACTGTTATGTGATCGAGTCCTATCCACGGCTACGAAACACACGGAGGTCTCCATGTAACAATGTCCCTTCCGGTGTTGGGACTCGGTGGTTGATATACAAAGACCGTAGGATGCGCACAGCTACAGCAGTCTCTCGTCGCTATCAGCGCGTTGTGCCCGGTGTCCGCTACGTTACTAACACGAACTGCAAGCGGAAGTAAAAATCCATCCTGTGTTTAAGAATAAAACAGCTCAGTATAGTAGGACAGGATTCACAGTTTGAACGATGTAAATGACTTATTTTTTCTGTACTCTCAACACACTTTTCACGCCAGTTCGGCTATGAGTGACTTCAGTCGCCCCGTACACAATACTGTGTTCACGGACAACGACTGCTTTTATACCCAATAATGCGCGAAATGCAGGACTGTAAAACAGCACTAGACGGTTAGGTGTAGTACTTCACTCATTAGCTAACCAAAAAACTACGGCAATTTGTCACGCAGCCGTATTTACACCAACCTCTTCTGATCCGTTAATATCGACCGTAGCATAAACATGTTCGTAAACTTCCCGAACCATATTACAAAAGTCGGATTGCAAAATCTTCTGAAGAGCAACCAACTTTGACGGCTGGATCTCTGGACACCGCTGAAGAATTTCAAGCAATTCAATTACCCTTGAAATATCTAAACAGACGATTAAACAATAGGATCCCAACAACCTCTCTGAAGCGTCAGAGGTTCCGACATCTTCGAAGATCCCGCCTTCCAATGGTCAAATTTCAAATCCAGGACTTGGTGAAGGCCAGTGCCCGTTGACGTCCTGATGCTTCACTGGTGTGATTCAAAGATAAACCACACTGCGTTTTCTATTGATGTGTTCAGTAATGGTCTAAGAGTGGGGACAGAAGAAAAGGAGTATCAAAACCTGGCTGGTCTATATAGCAGAAACCAATCATACTTCGGTCAGTTCAGAGTAGGAAAAAGGTGGTTCCAACATTTGTCTAGCTCTCCTTTGAATATATCTTTGCTCGTGGCCTCGACGATCTTTGCAGGCAACTTGTTCCACGAGTTGACTACCCTGTTAGTGAAGAGATTATATCGGACAGTCAATCGTGATCTTGTTTTCTTGACTGTGAACCTATGACCACTTAAATCTCTGTTCTGACGCATTTCGAACAAACCTGCCATGGGGCTTGTTCCATCGTAGTGGGTAATTTTGTACATTTCAACAAGGTCTCCTCTTACCCGCCTACGTTCGAGCGAAAATAAGTTCAACGAAGTTAGTCGTTCTTGGTAGCTTAGACCCTTCATACCCCATACCATACGTGTGGCGAGCTTTCGTACTTTTTCTAGGGCGGCTTTGTCCTTTTTGAGATTTGGTGCCCAATTTCGGACACAGTATTCCAAGCGGGGGCGAACTATAGTCGAGTACATTGAAATGAACACCGCTGGACAGCGGTTAGCGATCGCCCATTTCAGTCGATATAACGCCCGCCGTGTTTTTGTCGCGGATGCGGTACACTGAGCAGATGGAGTAAACGCACTAGTGACGTGGATACCCAAGCCTCTTGTTTGCTGCCTAATTGTTAGTTCAACTGTCTGTCCATATGCATCCCTTAAATACCTGGGAGTTGACTGGAGAGCTTTGGCGAGGATATGACTCCTAAGAACGTTCAGCGGTAGATCCCACTTTAATGTCCTTTCGCAAAATTTGAGAATGTCCCCTTGGAGAGTGGTCGAGTTCGACGAACTCCCGACCAGCTTTATATCGTCTGCATACAGATAAAATGGGCGGACTAAGTCGCTGGTCAGGTCGTTTATGTATACTAGGAAAAGCAGATGGGCGAGGATTGATCCCTGAGGAACTCCACTTAACGGAGAACCTTTTTCTGACAGTACCCCTCTTACTCTCACCTGATATTACCTTCCAACTAGAAACGCCTGCATCCATCTGCAAATTCTAGTAGAGATTCCAGCTTGTCGGAGTTCTCAGCATAAAAGCCTGTGATTGACAGAATCGAAGGCATTCTGAAAGTCCAGGTAGCACACCTCGACCACTTCTCCTCCATCCAGTTTCTCCGTGACATTGTCTAAAAACGTCATCAAATTGGTGGGACAAGATCTCCCCCATAGAAAACCATGTTGAGGAGCTCAGAAGAATTTCTGTTCACAGAGAAACTTACAGATTCTCTCTCGTAATATTCGTTCGAAAATTTTGCTGACAACACTCGTCAGGCTTACTGGTCGGTAATTTCCAACTTCTGATCGGTTGCCATCCTTGGAGATGGGAATTACATTGGCTTCTTTCCAGTCTCTCACCATTATCCCTGTTTCTAATGTGGGGTTGAACAGTTGGGCAAATGGTGACGCCAACAATTTGGCCAGAGGTTTTAGGACTGCCGGTTGTACGCGATCAGGTCCTGCGGACTTTGTGCTGTTTAGCTTGGATATCGCCTGTTCAACTTCGTGGGGCGTAATGATCTGATCCACCATGGGCACGCTCACGGCATTAGGCCGGGGCTCTGGCGCCTCGTTGTCTGAGCGATAAACACTTTGAAATTTTGCCATGAACGCGTCCGCTATGCCCCTGTCGGTCGATATGATATCCCCGTTATAGGAGAGTGTGGTCCCAATCTCTTTTCTTAGAGAGCACCTGGACTAAGCATATCCATAAAACCTCCTGGGGTTCTGTTTAATATCTCGTGCTAGGTTGAGCTCATGGACTAGACGAGCATTTCTTTCCACCTTGAATGCCTAGTTTCGAACGTTTTTGTAAACCATAAAGCTTTTAAACCCCTTGTATCGCATGTGTCTTCCAAGCTATGTACTTACGTTGGATAGCTCTCTCGACCCTGGAACGAACCCATGGCCTTCGACCTCTTCCTCCGACTTGTTTCTGCGGGACGTGCTTATCTGTAAGGACCCGGATGTTATCGACGTGAGTCGACCACAGGCTGTTGACGTCCTCCACAGGGGTCGTTTGGTTCCAGGCCATCTTACCAGCTACCAATATTAGTTTCTTGTTGTCTATTCGGTGAAACTGTTGAAATTTGTGTGCCTGTTTCACTAACAGGGAACACTGAAACGAAACATAAATCGTCACGTGATCACTCTTTCCCGGCGGTGCCGCAGGCCGTACGTTTGTGACGTCCGTGCTGTGCCGAGTTAGAATCAGGTCTAGCACTGAGGCCATCTGTCCTGGTCGGGATCTCGTAGCTACTCTCACGTGCTGTTAGTGTGAATCTGGACTAGGTCGAACGGCTTGTGGTCAAACCCTCTGCCACTAACAGATTCCAATGACCAGTTAATTTTAGGAGCATTACAATCTCCCGAAACGAGCAGGCGATGGCCTGATTGACAAGCCGACTGAAATACTTCTAGTAATACTTCGTCTTCCTCTACTGTTGTACCCGGACTACGGTACACCCCGAAGACCATCAATGGAGGTTTGACGTGAAGTGGGCTAACAGCGGCCTGAAAACTCACGCAACTGCAGTTGTAGTTCACGGGAGACTGCCTTATACAACTTTTGATCAACAGTAGGCAGCAGTCCCCGACTGCATTGCTACGGTCACTGCGATACCATTGGAACCCACGAGCCCAATCCCCCAGATCTGTTTCTTCTTTGAGCCAGGTTTCGGTGAGGAAGCAAATATCTATGGAATGGATCGCTGTTTGCAGCGATTGACACACCAGTTCGAGGCAGACGCTGAAAGTTCCGGGATCCAGCCCGTTTTTCCCACTCAATGTCGAACAGGCGTCTGTTGATCTTAAAGGCATCCACTGCAAACGGGGTTTAGATTTGTGGTCTATAGTTCACAGTTTTTGTAATTCATTTTTGTATATTTTCGTATTTACCGTTTTGTTAACTCCACTTGTACACTCGTTTGAAAACATCACTGCCCGTCTTCAGAGTTGAGTACCATCATGTGTGAACCAGAGTTAACGCACAACGTCCCTGTCTCCTTCATTTGCATGGATATTTGGGCTGTTGTAGCAAGCGCAAGGTGGAACATTTTAGCTCCGCCTATCCGTTGATTTATCGGCACTGAACTTTTGTAATCCCAGGTCAGGTGTGAGATTAACCATCAGCCGTCGTCCGAACCTGCCCTCTGGCGCTGTCCTCCACTCGGGCGGTGGTTTGATACTTCACGAAATTTTATCCAAGTTTTCTCGCTATCACTGTCCATCCATGTTTCTGTCTTACTGGTGACCTGTGCATCAAAAGTTGCGTACAATTACGACTATTCATTGTCGAATAACACACTAGTTTGTTAAGTATTGAATTATTTGGGTCTTGCAGTATCAAATTTTCCCCGCTTTATTGTTCTTTTTCTGAACCACTGAAAACTAACCGTTTCATACTGTATATTGCTGGGCCCAATCGACGATGACTCGTGTTATATTTAACAGTGCTGAGACTCAATAGACACTGTCTGAGGTGATAACGTTTGCGGCCGATACAAGTGCAAAATATCCGCACAAAACAGTATGCTGTACTACCGGTGCCAGAACTGGCACCGCTCCAAACTCATCGGCCCCAGCGAACCTCAGTACAAGCAGCTTGCATCCTCATCTCAATTTTGTCTACAGAAGCTGCAGGTGTGACGCAGCCAAGGCGCGTTGCTTCGCCGCTGATTGATCACGTACGCACCACGAAAAGTGGAGCAACGCAGAAAACCTACGACTGCAAACATGGGACTCTTCTTATTTCTCTGTCTCCTTCCATTTTTTCCACGTGGTGTAGGATGAAGGAGTACCAGCCGACTCTGTCTGAAATGACGTTGGAACAGCAGTCTTTGAATGACTGCATAGCGCTCGCCATCCTTGATGTTGCAATCACCAATACGGCAGTTACTCTGTCAATTGTACACATAAAAGAGGCGGCAATAAAAATGAAGGAGAAAGGGGGGTTGTGGGTCCGCTTATCCATAACATCTACAACGGAGCTAGCTAACCCGATCTTAGCGTCTTCATCCTCCACGGACGTCACAAACCTGGTACTCGTGAGCAGGCCGCGTTCCGAAACAATCAAAATGTCGCTTGGCATTTGGGGAAATTTGTCAGCCGTTCTCAGTCCGGAGACATTGGCTTCAAATTCCGCCAACACTCACTTAACAGGTGTGTCTTTAGATCGTTCCCGGCAAGAGAAAGTGTGACGCTAGCAGCGGACTAAGACTAAGTCACGAATCAGAGTAGGAGCTGCAAACAGACACCAAGATCGTAGTTTCTGCTTCCGAATTACGTTCTCAGACCTCTGTGCTTGTTGTAGAAAGTGCAGACACTGACTACATGGTCGTTCCAGCGACTGACGCCCCAACTGCAGGTGCGTATACTGAGGACACCGAAACCGCACAAAGACCGTCTTCAGAATTACCCACCTCAAAACTTACCAAACATCCAGAAAATTATCCTTTCTCCCAGGAATCCGAAACGGAAGTGGCCTGCTGGGGCCGCCTAGTGCAACTCAAAAGGCACTAAGTTGGCTCACCCCAATAGGTATTCCTGTCAGTAGACCCACTACACCACGCCCTTCGCTGTCTTCCAAACCCCGAACCCAGCAGACGAGTACGTCAAATTTCTCTTGGGTGAAGACCCCCGAGCACACTCTCAAGTAGCGTAATTTTACAGGGGCTCAGAGGTCGCAGGTTGCAACACACCAAGAATGCTCGTAAAGCGTCCTGTAGTGACGCTGACGTGTGCGCAGGTGGTGACGTCCCGCCCGTAGCCTCAAAGTAGGGCCGAATGTACAACTCGGGATAAGAGACCGAGTCCAGACTCAACACCGTCTTCAGTCCTAAACCTTCTTCCCCAAGCCCTTCTTTGTGCTCTCCGTTCTTGCAAAATCCGAAGAGGGAGTAGCTTTCAAGTGCATGCGTACGAACTGTCTGAGTCCGTTCAATAAACTACCAGAGATCAGTTAGTTAATTCATAATACCAGATCTCATGTGTTTATTCCCACGGAAACCTAGCTTGCAGGTGAAATGAGTGACAGTAAACTAAGTCCCCTGGATATCCAGTTCGCTGGGCTGACTCTGCCCGAGGGAGAACTAGGGGTTCTGTGATCCTCCCTAACCAGTATCTCCCGATACCTACGGTTTTCGGTGGATTTCAGTCCACTTATAAATGTGACGCTGTGTGGCTTCAACTAGCATTGCGTCGCCACACGCATTCCGAATGGGATTATGTGTCGTTCTGTTTGAACCGACGTCTCCAACGATGAAACTGCTCTCGTCAAACTGAGCAAAATCTTACAAAATGAAACATTTGACTCACCTGTCTATAATGAGTGACTTTCGTGCACCCAGGGTAAACTAGACTCCAGTTTCTCACCGGGACTGTGAAAACGGATTCTCGAATTTCACATCGATGCTTGACCGACTGGTGGCGCCATATTGGCAGCGGACAGGCTCTCGTCCCTCTCTCTCCATACGGTATATATGGGCAAACATGCATTCCAGAATCGTCAAACAGTTTATGTGTTACCAGAATACCATTTTTAATCGAATCGGATGTCACAGACATGACTCGTGTTAACTGAGGTCTTTTGGAAGTTGCCAAATTTAATTCCCCGGTTAACCTACCGATATAGTTCCACACACAGTTCAATGCTCATCTGGGTGTAAAGGCTTCTTCAGAGCTATTGACCACGCTCGTCTGGTAGCTTTGAGCAGCAGGCAACATCTTCCAGAAGGTTCTAAACAATTACGGAATACCTCGGACGGAGGAACTTGGCTCTTGGGGAGAAGCGGTGTTGGTACCTCTGCAAAGTTTTGCTGACTTCACGCCATCCTCAGCGCATCTTCCTCGGACAAGCTTGGGCCTATTGGAACAAGCTGGCAAGATTACTTCAGAAGTGAATCGTGCCTGCTTGCATGCTGCTGGCGGGTTTCCAGTGGCGATGAGCCTGACTATTACCGAGATGACCTTAGTAATCCCCTAACTTTGTTCTGGAAGCGGCCGAAGTACATATTTTTGTATCCGTGGTACTCGCGTTACTCGCCCTACTGATTACCGCCTGGGGGTCAGAGATGTTGCATCCATTCGAGATAGTTAAGGTGCCAGCCGCCGAACCAGCGACCTCTTCGGAGGCCTCAAAACGAAAAACAGATGAGTTAAATGTAGTCCAGCTCTGCTCTTGTCAAAATATTTTGAAACTCGCTAGACATGCCTGGATACAATGCTCGGAACCGCGTGTCGCACAACAAGCACTACAAGGTAACTCGCCCGGAAAAATTTTGGCAAGGTTCAAAGCCAGACCCTTTTGCCGTCACCGGTGGGTGACTTAAGATTAAGATATAAGCTTGGAGCCATCTTGCGAATGTGAATCGGCTAATTTTTGAGTCATGAAGTTTTCAGGATAAGGAGAAAATCAAATTTTATACACCCACATTAAACAGGAATTTGCATCCCCGGTGTGCGAGTTTCATGCAAATTTGAATTTCAATGGATGTTGTGGCGAGACGGAAAGCAATAGCTTTCGATGGTTCCGTCTCCCGGACAAGAAATCTGCGCCAGAGCAGTAGTCGTGCTTAACAACTACTCTTGAAGATGCTAAAGGGGTGAAATGGGAGAACAGGTGCATGCCTACCTCTACTGTACCAATAAGTCTATACGTGATTTAATATGAATAATGGTTGGTTGTGAGCTGTTTGACAGTCTATGCGACTATGCGCAGTGAAAGGTAAAGAATCTTATCAAGAGCTGGGATGGCAATCCGGGCAAATTTTTGACGCAGTCACCGTTGTATCACTCACGACCTATTCACCTAGAGTTCCAGATCTTACAGAACTACAGTGAGAACCTGCGCCCAAGCTCGAGTCGGTTCTGTTGAATGTTCAGTTCGGAGGAATGTGTCCCACTAAGGTAATATCCGCAACGGTGAGCAAGTATACGCATGGATGTCTTGAGTTCCCTAGAGTCAAAAACGACGCTTTGGCCTCCATTAAATCAAAACATGTCGGCTCATATGTGCAAGGTAAAATCCTTATTGCGAAACAGACCAACAACCTGAAAATGCTTAACTCGAGGTATAGAAGAACACTAGACTTTTTCCTGGTGATGCGAATCAGCAACATGTTTGAACACATAGAACGTCAGACGCAACTTCGTCATATAGACGAAGAGAAACTCGCACTCCGCAGTGAGCAAAGATGTACAAAACTAGTGCAACTGATGAGATGGAGAAATTCCATGAGGGACCCTGCTATAAGAAGTATCACTCTCAAAGACAAAACGGTTGTCGATGACCCTGTAACGATATGCGAACTCTTCAACTCACACTTCGCTGCCTCGTTTAACGTAGAAAACACCCCATTACCCGCTAATATCCCATCAAAGTCAGATGAAGTTTTGAGTAATGTCCTAATCGATTTTCGAAGTGTTCGCTCACAGTTAGCTAACATTAGGCCCTCAATCCATCCTGCACCAGATGGTATCCCACCAATGGTCGTCAAGCAGGCAGGTGAGGATATACACATCCTCTTACTCAATTTGTTCAACCTATCACTTTTATCCAGCACCTTCCACCCTCAGTGAAAAACCTCAACCATTATGCATTGTCACAAGAGTGGTCCAAAGCAGGACGTTAGTAACTATCGTCCCATCAACCACACATCATTCTGCTCGAGAATGTCTGAAAGGATAGTAAAGGTGCACACAGTTGAGTTCTTAAGGACACAAAACCTTATAAACCCTTCACGGCACGGTTTCCTTAGTAAACGCTCTTGTATGACATGTCAGCTGGAATTCTTAAACCATATATCGACGTCCGTCGATGGCGGAAGTGCGGAAATTATCATACTCTTGGACATGCAACAGGCTTCTGATCGTGCGCCTCATAAGCGCCTGTTGATCAAAATAGCACCATTCGGCATACAAGATCCCTTGTATAGCTGGTTGTCGTCATACCTTAAAGGTCGCACTCAAACAGTCAAAATAGAAGAGCACTGTTCAACACCAAAACCAGTGACTAGTGAGGTGTTACAAGGAAGCGTTCTGGGTCCGTCGCTCTTCCTAATGTACATAAACGATCTGTGCGACGTTATTACACATGGCAAGCCCTTTTTGTTAGCTGACGATATCAAAGTCGTTCACACATTCCGCCAGGGCAGTAACATAAATTTCTGTCTACAAAATATACGACAGGACCTAGCTTCCTTGCAGTTGTGGTGCAGAACATGGCCGATGTCGTTCTTAGCAGACAAATCAAACATCCACACTTATGGTCGTAAATTACCCCATGGGAATAGGAATACGGTACTCAAACTTCTTCAATTTCTCTTAACAAGTATGCTTCCAGGTAGTAAGAACTAAAAGAACAATAGGCTGCATCAAAAAGGCGTTCAGCCTACCAGTTGCGAAGTCGACGCTCTACAAAATGTGTGCTAGGCCCCGACTCGAGTATTGCACTTTCATCTACTGCCAGTTGCGCAATTCTGATGAGCTCGTGTTAGAAAACCCGCAACGATCGTTTACCAAAAGCTTATCAGGATATTCCTCTTCACTCACCTATAGACAACGTTGTGAAAAACTTGGCATTGATCCACTTTGGTTGCGTAGGCTAAAGTTGAACCTGAGGCTGCTGTATAAACTCATACATTCGGATGTGATTCCCACGGCGATTACCGTCCGCCTACAGCACAGCCTCCCATATAGTCTAAGAAGTAAGGGTTCCACCTTGCCAACCCCGGTAACCCGGAAGAATATACGTGCAAACTTCTTCCTTTTAAAGTATTCTTACATTTGGAATAAACTTCCAAATGAAGTCAGAGCCAGTAAAAACATTCAGCGTCTTACAAAGGGTTTGGACAGCTATCTTACGTTAACAAACACGATGTCCATCTTCAAATTCTCTGTATCACCTAAAGACCTTTTTGAGTGTGGCTTAAAAAACTTCTAGCCTTCAGATGCGTAATACGTAGATAACCACTCCGCTATCCAACGTCCCTCGAGAACAGCCCGCTTGAAACGGTTTGTTACATGGTTTACTCACAAGATCACTTAGCTGTTGGCCTACTGCGCGATCACCAAACCCTTTGACACCCAACATTATTTTAATGACATGTGCTCACTCATGTATATGCAATACCCAAATTGCTATGAAATGTGAACTTGGCGCTTAATAATAAGTCCAATAGAACGATGTCATGTGAGCTTTAGTTGTCACGCACATTTCGTGCGGCCCTAAAAACCGTCGACTCAATTCTCCATTTAACCAAATAAATCTCGAGTGCATAGTAAAATGCCACAACAAACAGTAGATAGGGTTATATATTCCAATAATCATAGCAAATAATAATAATATCGAACGAGTTCTTCATCAAAAATTCCCCATACATATTGCCTGTCATAGTAAATGTTATAAACCCACAATTTCTCATCTAACGTGTGGAATTACATTCTCCCTCCTGATTCCCATATTATCCATTGAGCGAGGAAATTTTTCTACGACATATGGACGCACGGAACTTCGTCTAAGCTGAACGGTTCACGAGGTGTTCAACTTTGTGGCGTTTTCGAGCAATCGACGAAATCCTGCGTTGGAATCTGCCAGTTCGTTAGCCTCGCCAAAGCCGATATATCTTGACACTCTCCGGACGCCAATTTTATTCCCTAACAGCAAAAATTGCGAAGGTGCATTCGGGCATCCCCCGGGGTGACCTTGAAATATTTGAAAAATCGCCCATCCCACAATCCTGTAAACAGTGAATTAGTGTAACATCCAATTTTTTAGACTGAATCTGTAAAGTGAGCGAACTACCTCCTTCTCTGTTGCGTGCATCGAAGTTTCATAAACTACAGTCGTTTCCTTTTTGCTCACCTCCTTCTTGCAACAGACTTCACGTTTGTGCTACTGATTAATTATTCGTTTTTGTATGGTTTGTAACCATCTACAGTGATCGCGCATAACCAAGCGTGCTTCTCACATACGCGTTGAGAAATATATTTTATTTATTTATTTATCACTTCTCCGACTATGCTATCCAGGGGAGAAAAGGTAACTTTCATAAAGCCGTTCAAAGCAGTGTTTTGTAATAAACCCACGAGCTGCTTTTGTTGCATGCCTCTGAATGGTATATATAATGGGTTCGTTCTCTAAATCAGGAAGCGGAAATAAGGCCCTCAGGAGAGTCGAAGACGGACAGTGCTGTCGTGCAAGTTTTCAAAGCACGATTGTCCGAATTTCCTAAACACACTTAAAGAATGGTGTGCCAGCAGTATTCTTGGCGCTTGCCTTGCTTCGGGGGCAACTGGAGGGGTTGTGAGAGACAACTGTGGCAAATTCATTCAGTCTGTTACTTACTTGAAGAAGCACCCAGTCGAAGAGGCATTGGAAGCCACGCGCGTGTCCGGTATCCATAACGTCGCACTCGCCGATATTCAACTTGATGAGGTTTGTCCTAGTTCATTGATCATAGGCACCAATATTCGCTTGTATGTCGTTAGTGACAAGAATATCTTAGGCAACACGTCACCAGCAAATGGAATTAGTAGAGTTGACATTGTAGACGGAGGATCACTGATGCGGGCGGAGGGAACTGATATTGATGTGGTCAGTCCAGATCTCCGGAAACCAGCGATCTCAGTTGGAACTTGCCAAGTTTCTTGCAATGGTGAGCTTCTGAAAACATCCAATGCCGCTATTACAAGAGAACAATCCATCCACCCTAATGAGTAACTTTGAGGACTACCGAAAAATGGACTAATGACTTCCAGCTGTCCGTCCGATGAACATAAAAGTGCGTGAACATCGCGGACACATAATAGTTTTTCCTCTAGCTGAAAGGATGTGGAACAAGAGAGAAGTGTGTGACTACTATCCTGATGTTGCAGCAAGAACACCTGACTAACCTTCTGTATGGGTGATAGTCAGAGGGCTAACCGATCAAAACTGTCCGCACACAGCCGTCTAGTCTTGACACACTGGCGAAAACCATGCCTAGGCGGCATAGTGGCACACCAACCGTAGTTCCATAAAGCACGTTCTGCCGCCCGTTAAGACCCGATTATAGTGGAGGGTCTGGCGGAATGCTCGACGATTGCTTAAAAATTCGGGATGTGTTTGATCTGAACGTTGAAAAGGGTATATCACGCCTTGCGCTCCTGTCTCTATTACGCGACTGGCCAGAAAGCCGTATTACGAGTTGAGGAACATCAATGGATACCAACATTTCGCAAAAGAGCTTCTGGCACTCTAAACTTACTCTGGCCTTTTCAAAACTGCTTGGCAATGCCGGCGCTCGGACGAAGCATATGGGGGCGCTGAATGCGCAAGCTAACGAGAAGGGATCTTAAGCAGCTTTCGAAGCTCAGTGAATCCTTTTCCATATCTTTCCGGAGTCTTGAGGTTTTCCGCCTCTGCACTGGAAGTGACTACTCTTTAATTTCAACGTATCCACCACATCAGTTGTTCAAAATCCATACCCGAAGAAACTTGTCAGAAGCCCCCAAATATTTGCCAATTCGCAGGAAATTACTTTTGACATTCCTCAACGTTGCCAGCATGTGCACAGTCTTATTGGAGGCCGAATATAATTCCACCCTGACCCTTTCAAACAGGAGCCAGCAAAACAACAGCAGAACAACATTCGAACAACAACCTTGTGCACGTATATTCTGGATCGATTTTGAGACGGATGTACTTTGCTCCTTCCTGGTGTATATTCAGTTGCATTATTTCAAGATGTTCGCGAATATTTCTTCTCTCAGATATTTAATGGGCTTCGCTGTGAGGTAGGACTAGAAGTGTAGTGCAATGTTCGTTTTATAATTCATATATCTAATCGTGCATATCTAACGCATCACGTCATATTGTACACACCTGTTTGACTTCACTACAAACTGGACGGATACACTCTCAAAAAATCCTGTAATACACACGTGTAGACACTTTCTATCGCTTCACCGACCGACTCCTCCCAAAACATTCCACTGTGGAATTGTATTCCATCTTATCACCTTGCTACATCAGCCACCATGAGAAAACCTTGATCGTTCCACAACACCGGACAGTTCAGAAACATCTTTTGTTCTCCATAAATCCGATACTTAAGTTTGCTTTTTTTATGCCGAATGACTTGTCGTCCAATTTCTCACACAGATCCCCAGGAAACCGGCTTCCGGTGGTCTGGATGTTCAGTTGTTTGACTGAATTGGCTCGCAACCATTACATACCGCTTCGCTTCCTCGACGTTCTCTGCAGACCCATTCTCACGAATTCCCAACAAACACTGCGATAAGTGCTTTGACCTCTTTAAAATATTACCGGTATACATCTTCATCAAGTAAAGCAAACAATCGATTTTTGCAAGCAGAATAGCCTTTCAAACTTGCCGTTATTCCATCTGAATCGACATAAAAAATGTTCGTTTTGCCGTTGTTTTTTTCCATGTATATACTTAATAAGCACGCAATTCTAACAAGAGTTGACAGGGAATCCTATCCTAGTAGGCGAGTAACAAACTCCGCCGTTGGCCCGACTCTGGCCAGAGTGGTTTTTGATTTGGGGGGAGTGGATTTCAAGGTAGTCAGTTAGAATATACGCTGGCAGCACTTTCTCTACATTCATGGTTATTTTCATCCACTACTAAAGCAGTTGGAATTTTATACGAACCAACACTGGCGGACCGCTTGCATTATCCGTTATATTTCACTAACTTTTTCGACAGTCGATGTTTCTTGGCTAGCGGTATCACGCGAACGAACTGGCAGAATAATTTAACATTACTACAATTGTCCTGGAGAGTTCGTTTTAAACCCTTTCCGGTGACCCTATGCGGATCAGTTCAAAAGTTGAGTGACGGCGCCTCGGAAAACTGTCTAGAGAGACCATAAAACCAACATGTAATCACGAAATATTTATCCACGCGACCACTGAACATGTAGAACTTAACAGCAAAGTGATGAGCGCCGCGTTGAAAACGCGACATAATAAGTCAGATGATTACATAATGAAGAAACGAAATCCAAGAGGTACCAGCGAGTGGCAGTCATTTCCGTACAAGTCAAGTGCACTTCTACCTGCAGTTTTCTCAGTCCATAAACCCGCATTTTTTGTACCGCATGCGACGCGCGAAATGAATACGGACAAATTTGGAAAGCAAACAGAAAAAAGCGGAAATACGAACGTGGAAGAAGAAAGAACAACGAAACACCCGAATGCAAAAAATAACATGCAACTTCCGAAAAATGCAGCTTCTGTCTTGAAATCTCTCATTGTGTGAAACCATAACACGAATTACCAATATATCCGTGCATATATTCAAAAATATACTTGTCTAAATATTCATATATGCTTATCCATAAGTAAAATTATGAATACCCACAACACAGAGTCGGGTAAAACCTCGGAAGAGATTATTATTATAATTGTTGTCACGACACGGCTTACTTGGCAATTTGATCGTATAGAGCGGACCTACACCGGAAACCACAACGACCGTATTCCGAAAAATTCTACGTGCCACAAACGACGTCAGCTGCCCTAAAAAAGGAGGTTAATATTGAATATTTAGAAACTCTCTTGATGGGTACATTCTAAAATAACTTGTGACATTTCCATTACGGTCATTTCAGAAGTACTCCCTGCTCAACTTGCTAATTCAAGAAAGATTCGAATCCCCATTCTTGGACAACAGTGTTCGTTGCTTGAACTAAGCCCCCAGTATGACGTTAATTATACTCCCCTGCCTTTTAATACTACTTTCTTCGTTTGTGATGTTTCATGCGCAACGTGCTCTACTTAGAATACACTTACATATTGTTCGGGATTGTTTCCTATGACTGCGATTCGCCACGTTTTTCTCAAAGGTGCGTTGAGGAATACACATTATTAATATAACCATTTCGGTGGCATTATTGAGCATGCGCGGGTGTTCTGAATGCACTCACAAATGCCTTCTGCATGCTTTAATGATACACCAGCGTGCATCGATACCAACAGTCATTCCCACCTATTGGTATTCAACAGTCCGCGCAAACATATACGCACGAGCATTCACAAATATAACCTATCACACGAACATGAACGATCCGGAGGTTACCACCGACACACTTCAAAATTCGCGAAAGGAATTTAACGTAAATGAGTTCTGATCGTTAGGAAATCAGAATTAACCTCTCAGATCCTCAGCGCCTCATTTTTCCGTCATTGTTACTGAACTCCAGTTTACTAGTGAAAGGAAAAATTTCGTACTTCCAAACTGCCAAGTGTAGTGAATAATGAGGATATCCGGACGCAGGTTTATACATCAAACAGTGGGTTTTTATCAGCCTTCCGAAGACGCTACCAAATTGGCACCCACATGTGAGACTGAGCATTTCGGCAACGAGCGATCAAAGAACGTGCTCCGGTTGTTGAATAACGGATGAATGATATAAGAAGTTCAAGTATCCGATACGTCCCGTTCTATACGCTACTTAGACTGGTAGATTAACGTTTACGTTCTGTGCCTTCCATCAGGCATTCACAAATGTTCCCAACCAGACCTGGCTTGAAAGATTCACCCGTATGGTCGTCCTCCACAAAAATCGACGCTTGTGGGTTGTTACACCCGTCGCCACAAACGAGTGGCCGTCAGCAACCATCTACTACGCAACTAAATTTTTTGACTTTCGGCCAACCCCCTTCTGTTTTGTTCGCAGCATTACCAATGTTTGGATACTCACAGAGGCGATGCATATTCATACTACGTTGTTCCTCAAGCTTGTTTAGCGTTGAACAGTGGAAATAGGCCAAAATGCAAATTATGTGGAATGCTGGGTGTACAGGCAAAACAGCACTGACAGGTATGAAATTTGTCCACCCTCCAAACTGTGGGATTACTGAGCGCGGGCTGGTCCCTGAAATCCCCTTGATAAATGTAAACTGGCGACCTCCGTTTGCGAAGGCAGCCCTGGTGATAGGTATTACGGCTCATCAAGCACACTCACTTACGGTGCACAGGGGAATGTTAGCAGGATTTTCTGTAGGCAAAGGATCAAAGCGTTCAAACTGATGCTAAGAGTGCGTTTCCACGCGTGGCATCATCCGCTGGAGCCGTTGATCCGGTTCTGCAGTTAAACTCTAAAAGATGTCAAGTCCTTTGCAGGGGGTTCCAGTGAGGATTGAAGTTTTGCTCCGGACTAAGAATTGTGGGCTTGCTGATTCTGCAATAGTTCACTCTTCTGACGGGCTTTCAGAGCTCCAGCAAAACATGCCTAAGAGATCCACACCTGTAACAGAGAAAAAATACATTGACGCGCGTCATGAGTGAGCTGAGGCTTCCTTGTTAGAAGCTATGCTTTTACTGTCTTTCTGGAAGTCTGTTCTCTCTCTAGAGGACTTTCAAAATTTTGTGGTTCCAAAAGAATATTTGTTTGACAATCTTTAGTGGACAATGCATCATGATATCTGCTACTCTTGAGCCTCTGAAATCCTCTGAGCCACGCCCTGTCGTCATGCGAGGTCTGTCAACGGGCCGGATCTAGGCTAGTCGCCTCTGTAATGCAGCGATCTTCCATAAACCTCAGCCTACTAAACAGCCGATTCGGATCCAAAAGAGAAGGCGGTCATAGTGACGGGTTTTTTTATTACCAAGGCACTGAGGCACAAGAAAAATGACAAAGACTGAGTGAAATGAGATATCAACAAATTTGGGAATTGAATTCACTTAATTTACGAGTTTCGAGACCGACGGCTGATACGGACGTGATCAACTACAACCAGTTACATAATGGCACCGGTGCAAGTGAAACCGAGTTAGGTACACGTAGACCGAGGTTAGTTTGTGAGGGTGAGCATGAACAAACTACGTGAAAACAAAGCGAGCGGTTTCAAGCTCTAGTGTTAATTCGAAGTTAACGTCCGTGGGAGGAACGATTCGTCGCGTGAATAGTTGCATCAATCTTTGTGAGGAAGATTTGCGGCCACTACCGAAGAAATTTCGAACGTAAGGAGAAGGCCGATCAGCGAGTAGGAAATAAATGGAGATGAAAAACACAGTCATCTACTTCCTATAAAACGCGACAGTCTCTAAACACTCAACACAGGCAGTTGTCTTCCCACTATTCAGTAAACATTTTGGAGATCGATTTGGGGGCGAGAGGGCTGGTTGACATAATAACCTCTGCGCGATCAACACGTATATAAAACATCCTCGAAAGGATGTATCAGAACTTCGAGGTAGAACACAAAGCTTCGAAAATTGAATGTAATCTTTTACAAACGAGTCATGTGAACGACGATTAATGATGGAGATAAGGCAAGTGGCGTGTGTTGTACATCTACGATGTTGGTCGCGCAATGTGGTAGTGAACACCATCGTAAGCTTAAAACTGTTGGTTGCCTGCACAAACAGGCGAGAAAGTTTCTTGTGGGTGTGCACACAACAGCCGAGGTGGAGCTCAGCTCTGAATACTGGACACCTTGAGGGCGAAAGCAGAAACTTGTACAAGAAAACAACCTCCGGCTTTTAGATGTTGTGGGCAGCCCGCATTAGTAGAATTAGTGCAGAGGCCTCCTCTCTCTTATTGATCGGTTCAGTTGCGATTAGATCCTAGTTGTTTAACTCGTGGACCACTTACACGATTTGCTTTCCTCGATGCTCGTTGTAACCAAATCCCACGCAACACCGGATTGCCGTCCAGACTGTTCACTCTGCTCACAACTGTCCGCTGGAGGTGCGGACACTGATCGTCTGTAGCCCTCCGCGAATCACTGTTGGACCTCATATTGATGAACCCGTCTCATCCGTCAGTGATGAAGTATTCCTGCGTTGAGTGCGGAAATCCAAGCCGCCACTTTTTCTACCTGCGAATTACACACGCGTTCGAATGCTGGACCGGTGCACTATACCCGAGTGGCTGGAGGATTGAGGGTTCGGGTATATGAGTAGGTAATCGGCGGTTACAGCGCTGCATGCCGGAGACGATTAAGTAGGCGGAGATTTTTAAGTTGCGATGACATTATTAAAAGCTTGTTGAAATCATTTTTCCCTGAGTGTGCTACTCACAGCTTTTTCGGAAGGAGAAAGGCCTAGGGCTCTGCTCAAGTTAAACCCTTGCCTGATGTTGGCAAAGTAAATTGCCGTAGGATTGGCGGTGTTTGCTGGACTTCTGTAAGAAGCTTCCTACAGCATAAATTGTAGGCATCTTCGTTATCCTAACACTCGGTTTTGAAGGTGAACATAATGGTGTAACCACATGCTTGGAGACGAATACAGCCATCTTCAAGGTTGCGAAGCAAGACAGCGATAAAGGTTGAAGGTTTTTAGACTTACTTCTACGCGAACCATTCGAAAGCCCTTTCTTTCCTCTCACTGTGCTCCGGACAGAAGACGAAAACGTTATCTTAACTAGCGAAACAACGACTACAAAAGTTCACTCTCATCAAACGTTCCTGAGCTAAATAACAATAATCCTATATTTCTCAACGCATATGTGAGAAGCACGCTGGGTTATGCGCTATCACTGCAGATATTCACGAACCATACAATCTTATTTTCCAAAGACTTAACTCGCCGAATTGTTAGCGTGGTTGTGTAAGCCACCGTGTAATTGATGAGGGCTGACAGCCATTCACTAATTAACAACTCCACATTTCAATAATGTAGGGAGTTATCAAAGGGTTAAGTTGGCTAAAATCTGTACTTTATGGTTGCAAGTGGACCTGTCCTCATTGTTGAATGGTTCACTTACCTGGATGGCAGTGCCCAACGGCTTGCACTGTCCCTGATTATGTATCTTTGACCATGATGGAGGCATGTGTTTAATGTTTGAGGACGCCGTCTCCTCAGCTCTGGACTGCTCTGCTATTCACTCTGCCAGTTAACAGAGCCTCCAGACATGGAAGTTTGTCACAGTCGATGAAAAGTGTCTCTTATTGAGATTGGTGATTCGTCTCTAAAATTCGATGCGTTTCGGTTGCTTCCCTTTGAATTTTTATTTGTCTGTTCACTGTTCACACATCATGAGCGTTTCGGGAATTGCCTACCGACTGAACCACTCTGCTCGTGATTTCGTTTCGAAGCTTAATGTATATTCATGTAATGTTATGAATCCACCTGATATTTGAGCATTTTGCACGACTTGGTTGGGTGGAAGGTACTCCGACATACCCGATCAAAGGTGGGTTCTACTAAGTTCCTGCCATAATCGACACGTCGCTCAGAAAAAGTTCCCATCTGTCATGTCAGTGTTGGACCCTCGGGGTCTTGTTTCTGAAAGAACCCGGGATTAATGTAGCAAACGGAACTGGTGCTGCGGAGTCAAACCTAGCAAAGAGAGTTAATCAGCGACTGGAAATTCTGAATCCATGATCCGTTTAAAGTCATATCACTATTTGTGGATTTACGTGCAGGGTAAGTCCACAATTTCTGCACCCTCCTTCTTGCGTAACATCGATGAACGCCTGTCGGTCTGGCCTTACACATAAGGATACTTCTGTAGGTGTTCAAAGCACAGGTGTGCATTCACCCGAGGTTTTGAATCTCATTAAGGCTCACACTCTTGACAGACTAAATAATCGTGAGTTAGGTTTTTAGAGCTGTAGAAGAAGAGTCCGGGTAAAGCAGCACCAACCACCAATAACAATGTTACGTAACTGGTTCACGATTATGTTCGCCTGCCATCGGTGCCAAAGGCATGTTTCTAACAGAATAGCGAAACGCAAGATAGACATTCGCTGTTAACCCGTGATCAGGATCAGTCATGATTCGCGCATCAGATGTGTTTTTTGTACAAACCCACAGAACTGTTGAGAGAGTGGCGTGTCATATTCCACTACCAAGTTGGTGACGAACCCCACCGAGTGCATCCTTAAAGTAAAACTTCTGAATTTCCCCGGGGCTACTTATGTTTGGAGCAGTAAGCTCATTGCTTGTGACCCGCAGTCTGGTGTGTAAAGTCGTTGCCAGTTAGCCGGCTCCCTCCATTTGACTTTGCTTAAGTACCCTACTGCATGACTAGAACATTCTTGTGCGGAGAATTCGGGAACTAATAACTTTGCCCCAAAAATATAGTGGCTCTGCTGGTACTTCTACAGGTCTACGTGCATGGTGACGTTTACAGGAACTGGCAATTTCTGATGCCATGATCAATCTTCCGCACAGGCGGTTACTGGCACATCTGCTTTCTCCTGACTTTATTAGTAGCCTTCTATAAGCCTTCAGATTCGACGCCCTGATACACTTGCTCGGGGTTCCCACTCTTTAAAGAATAAGTAGGTTAGAGAGGTCGAATAGAAGCAACTAGACAGGATGAAGTTTCACTCGCGCAATTCTTTGACTTTCAATTACGAACTGCGCGAAAATGCCTATACAATAAGGCAAGACCTTGTGAGTATGCGACAGAACTGTTTTTTATTTGGTCCGTTACTACATTTTGTGTGAAGTTGAAGGGCGTTAGAAATCGTGCCCACAAACGAAAACTATCAGACTGTTTGTCCAGCAGTTGACCGCGAACGTCAGCGTAGTGCTCGTGACGGCGGAAAGATTTGCGACACTTTCCAAACGCTCGTTGTAGCTTTTGTAGCATCTGCTTTGTTCAACACTGTTAGGAATAACTCACTGCTGATTAGATCACCCTCCTAACTTCTCTTCGTTGTGCAAATATGACTTTTCAGCTATTCGCTTTGGGACGGTTTTACCGTAGCATTCCTTTACAACAATGTCTCGCTGATCTCGGGTGCGTCCTACAGGCTGCCTCCTAAACTAGCCGTTCTCTGCAGCACAAAATATCGCGATCTCTAAGATGTTGTTACTTTGACAGGATCATAACTTTCACCGTTAATTCAGTGAAGATGCTTCTCACCTCTTTGAGCTAAGAAAACTGACGGTTCCGAGCGCTTTCAATTTTAGTGCACTTTGACAAAGAGCAGGCTGCTCTGGCTGGCAAATCCGCGAACTTGAGCCCATGTTCAATGCGGTGGGGTATCACAGCAAATGTTCCGCGATATATGGAGGGGAGAAACAAGGGATGTGTAAAACAGTGGGGAAAGATGTGGACTGGATAGTGGATATCACGTAAGTTCGCGCTACGGAGACCACTGGATTCCGTTCTTTGGAACGGCGAGCAGCGTTTCAACCGAAGGTTTTCATTGTCTTTTGCACCCTAGCCAGGAAACCGGGAAGGCTTTACGGAAGCGATCTTAACTGTGATTGCATTCGCAGTTCGAAAAAGCGTTTGGTGCCAACCACCAAACTGTCGCTTCTGGTCCAACCCACCGCTGGCGAACAAGGCAGCTTGGCCATCAGTAAGTTGACGTCTGCAAGATGCACTTAAGCTAACAAATCCAGTGAGACGAGATCTTTGTGATAACTTGGCTGAGGAGTCCATTCAGTCAGGAGGTACGGCAGTGAACTTCGTCAGTGTAAGTGTTCATGTAACATGCAGCCAATACCTGAAATATACCGATGGTTTTCCATAGATATTCTGAGCATCTCCCAGGCAAATGGACGAGTACAGTGAGGCTGCCGTTACGGTAAAATTGTCCACTCGCCATTTCAGAGAAAGACTGTGATCATACCAACGCCATTGATGATTAAGTAAGCCGACGACGACCAGGCGTTAACCATACGATTTGCGCTGTCCTCGAACATTCCCGCACTAATAGTGAAATGAGATGAGGCGAGCATTCACGACCTTATAGTCATTCAAGCTCCTAAAAATGTGAGGGATGTTAGGTTTCTCTCATGGTCTAAGGTGATAGTTGGGCCGAAACTCACGATTAGATTAGAGTGGCGATCACGCTAAGCTCTGACGAAAGACAGCGCTCATTCGTTTGGATCCCAAAAAATGTTGGTTCTTACTTCAGCGGATTCAGTGCTACGATCATGGTGTGTCGACCCATGGCGGTAGGATGTTGTTTTTGTTATATTTGTGCATTCTGCAGCAGATATTACCTCAGACGTTTCCGTGAGCTCTCCCTGCGACGCCCCTCTTGACATGATGGAAGAACTAGAAACAGGCGGCTGTTCTAAACAGAGAATGAACGTGCGGCCTAATCTACTCGCTCAGGACTAGAGAGCCTACGGGTGTGACTTGGTTTGAAGCCTATCAAGAATGCTTGAGCGTGTCACACTGAACTAGTCTTCTGCGGGAAACAGTTCGGCTTCTGGACGCCTGGACTACTGAAAATTCATAGAACTGCATGTCTGCACTTTACTCAGATTTTATTTAAGGTGATGGGGCGCATTGTTTTCAGGATCATCTACGCTTCTTTGTTCCGTAGGGAAGAGTAAAGAGGAGCTCCATGATCGGTTTCTATCAGCAGTCGGATCAACCTTTCGATGGAGGTTCCAGAACGCCATCAGGAGAACGCAGGAGCACAATGCTTGTCTCTGTTGTATCCAGGTTTACCTGCTGATGTATTGCAACAGCTTGTGGAACTCAGTACTGAATACGCGGGATTTTTATTATACCCAACGGTGCGTAGACTATATTTTCACAGAACGGCGCAGGCACATCTTCAGCCATTAAGCGGGGTACGCTTGAACCTAAAACAGTTCTTGGGTTGTGAAAGTATCTCACTAAGGTGGCGCTCCGCTGAAGTCATTTTATGTCCGTCTTCTTGACTAGTATTATCAGCAGCAGTTCCAATATTAGAGAGCGCCAGAACACGCAAAAACCACAAGGGCACCAGCTCAGTGTGTTATTTTACGTCGAATCGGCCCAATGAGCACAGGAGAAAGCAGATGCCTCAGAAACCTGCAGATGTCCAATAGGGCTGATGATGAAATATCCACGCACTATGGTAAGAACGCTCACCGAACCAGCATGTCTTCGGTGTAACACCTACGCGATCATTTCATCCCGGGACCGTGTACATGGCCACAAGAGGTTCAACGTTCCGAATGAAGGATGTAAGCAGATTGTAGTGGCCTTTGCAGTTGTCAGTATGCGACATCTGACTACAATCGGTTGTGCCCCACACATTCGATAGACTGGTTTGTATCCATCAATTAAGTGGTTTTACTCAATCAGGTGTTCAGCGAACATAGACGAACAGGGCCTTGTCGATCGTCATGTCACCCACACCGGTTGGTGCTACCGAACACCTCTTGGTAATAACTGTTTTGCTCTGCCTGTGAAGCCAGTTCCATAGAAACAAACGAAACGGTAAACACAGAAAAGACGGCATGAACAGGCAATATATCTATCAAATGGAAGCACAATGGTAGTGTAGAGGAGAGTTAAACGCGTGGCTGATCTGCAGAGTATGTCTCAATGGTTACTATATCAAGTTGCTTGGTTGCGCTTCCAGCGATGCCATGGCCGTTGAACGGCATGGACATATAAATAGACTTTTTGTCTGCAGCCTGTAATTCGCCTACCTTAGCGCTTGTTAGCATGTTCTTATGGGTAAACTGCCACAAGTAGCGGGTTTCAACAAATATACCAACTATAAACTCTCCTTCCTCCTCAGTGGTGTTGCTTGAGCATGTTTTCCTGACCCTGTCTTCCAGACATCAGACTAAATTTTCCTTTTTTCTTAGTGGTAGAAATACTATTAACGTTAGCATGCTGGTTTGTCCGAGTTGTCTTGCGGTACATCTTCCATGTTATCGTGCTATCACTGGGACGAGATACGAGCGCGTTTATGAGAACTATGCCTGTGTGTGATTTGGGTTCGAGTGTAGTATAAATATCTTTTATGGACAGCTGAAATATACAATATCTCACCGTGGATTTCAGATTCACCTGACATACGAATTATGTTGTCTTCATAACGCTTGTAAATCGTGACTGATTTCACCTGACCTGTCAGTGAACTGCGCTCTAGCTTTTCAATACAGATATCAGCCAACAGAAAGTGTGGGGGCGACCCCACTACTACTCCGTCCTTCTAATAGCATAACTTGCCACAGAATATAAAGTGAACGTCATATGTGCAGCGACATATGAATGCTTCAGTTCTACGGGTATTACCACGTTGATACCGTTGCCTTCAAATTGCCAACAGGGGAACTCAATCGTTCCAGCGAGCGTGATATTGGTTGCCAGGTGTGTGAAACCAAGAGGGAGAGACGCCTGACTAGCACGTTTCAACGTATTGTGAAGAATTCCTTGGATCACATGTTGCGCGTATTTTTATGACTGACGAGCCATTGTGCTATTGCATGGTACAGAAAATGCATATTTTCGAGATCGGTCTTAATAGCATGCCGTTTTCCTGTAACTTGAGCGACGTGTAGAGCCTACTGATCTAACTTTACCGGAAGTTTAGAATCTATCACGCCTTTTTGTTTTACAAATCTCCGTGATTTTTTCAGTAACTATTCGCTAACTGTTGCTTTGCCCTTCTGGTTTCGTACACTCAGAAATTTGGTTTTACCCCTCAATATGGCATTCATTTTACGTGATTAACCGGCCTTATCTAAAGTGACGGTTTCAGCGCCTTTATCAGGCCCGTACAGTACTTTAATTCCACTCTTCCTCTCAGATCGCAATGAGGCCGAGTGCGCTTTTGTCAGTAGGCTCCTGGGTATCGACTTTTGTGCCGTGGAAATGAAATGGGGTTAGTATTAAGAGAGAGTGTCATCAATGACAAAACTGAATGGGGGTAAGCGGAAACTAACGATTAACACCACTAAGAGTGATGAATGACCGAAACAGGTGTACATTAATTTTCACTCTATTTGCAAAGTGAGCATACGGTGAGTTCAACAGATTCACTACTCCCCTAGTACTCCATCGCCAAGAAGAAGTTTTCGGATAACGTTATGATCAACTGGGCCAAAAGCGGCCTTCACGTCTAGAGTGACAAACTTCGTTGGCCCTCTATGAGAGTGCCAGTGCTTTAAGACTTGTGGCAATAGAAAAAGGTGCTCGGCGCACCTACGATAGGACTAGAATCTGACCTATTTTTCACGCATCTGACTTTCTATGGGTTTAGTGAGCCAATGTAATATAAGGACATAAAACAACTCGGATGCAGCAGGAGCTAGGCTGGTGTCTCGGCGGTTATCACAGACTTCGGGACCCCTCTTGTATACCGGAATTACTGCTGATGTGCACCAATTACGATTCAGGTTCCAAAATCGCCTGAAGGGGTTCTGTCAGTTTCGGTGCCAACATCTCCTTGCCATGTCTGAAGAAGGAACGATAAAGATCTGGTCTAAGAGCCTTATGTTTCCGTAACTTGGACCCCCTGGACATCTCTGCTCTCGACGGAGCACCGTCTGGGAAGTAACAACTGACCATTCGGGTCCGGCCCTCGACGTCGTTCGGATGGCTCTAGATGACTGGTTCTGCAAAATGTTCGGCCCACCTGTCACATCGGCGCGATTGAATGGTGATGAGTTAACCACATTTGCCACATATGGTCTCACACCAACTCGACGTCTAATTAAACCACGGATCAGGGAAAGACGTTACCGGTTCGTCCCAAGGAAAGATATTTGGTACACCTCTTTCGACTGGTCGAACAAGTGGTGTTCACGGTCATTATCCAGCTGTCAATCGGCTTGAGTTTGTGTTATCACGGTAGTCACCATATTCAGAGCCAGGTGGAACCAAACGAAGCTTGTTTGTGACAGAATTCCAGCCTTGTCGCTAATGCACAGCTACTTCGGAACAAACCTCCCCACAACATGCTTTCATAGCTGTCGAGTGTTCTTCCCAGTGTTGGTCAGGTTTCCTCATCTGGCTCGTATTGGGCAGTTTGTTTACCGATGCTCTCCAATGGGCAATTCCGTATACTTTTCTCGTTTCACTGTTACCTCAACATGTTGCGTTCACTTGCGTATGTCCTCCGGAAAAATGACAAAAATGACAGGTGCATGTAACGGCGCGATCCGAGTCGGGATATTCGTTTCAAAAAGCACGACAGTCTCTAACAGAGTGGTGCCACCGGTAACTGAGTGTTATGTGATCGTGTTGTGCTCACGGCCAAAAAGTACAGACAGATCCTCATGTTACACAGTGCCTCCTCATGTGTCGGAACAGGATGCTCAGAATATACAACAGCCATGAGAGGCGCACCGCTGCAGTCGTTTATCACCACCGTCGGCGAGTTTTGCCCGAACGCCAAGCATACCTAGCAGCAGCTTTCCCATGAGAAAGAAGGCAACCAAGCTGAACATCAAAACCGCCCGCTAGTGTGAAGATGTCTGAGTGTTCAGTCTACTCCAGAAGGTCAACGGCGTTGTCGTAGAACGCATCTCCGGTAGCGTCTACACAACTATCCGTTACTGCACACTTTTCTGATTCTCGTTGAAAGACCGTAACCGAAGTAATGGCTGTGACAACACATGAGCGACTCCTCACCGAGATACGGTCAAACAAGCATTGCCCTCCACTGGAACTCAGTGCGACTTCCACCCCAGCTTGACCATGTGTAACCCTGGAAATAGACGCGTTGAGTCGACAGTTATCTTGGGGTGAGCTCAGGTGAATAACGGTGCTAGAATCTTGGACTTGCTTCTCAGGCATATAGTACACATCAAGCTCCAGACTTGAGGGAGGACTTGCCAGAGCAGCTTGCTGCTCAACTTGTCGGTGACTGTGCGGGCAGCGAAGGTGCCAATATTTACCAGTTGTCGTGGCCTCAGAAAAATTAACATCTGAAGGCACATGGACGGTAAAGAACTTGCGAGACAAAATAGGATGAAGTCGCAATGGATGAATACGGTCACTGTGAGAAAAACGATAGCCTTTAATACTTCCAGATCGCTCATGCTGTGGGAGAAGTTTGACCTGTGGGACCCCGCCCCTAGTCTCTGATTCAGAAGTCGGACCTGCGGGACAACACAATACAGGGTGGTGGTGATGGAGGAACTTAATCCGAGGCAGTGACTCGGAAGTCCGACTCACTTGGCATTGAGGAACTTGCTTAGCCAAAGAGCGTGGTGAACGAGACAATGCTGCCTGATTCTGAGCACCGCTGCGTGCAGTGGACGTACTTGAACCTACATCAGGCTTTCGGGTGATAACATGCTATTCGACAAAAAAGACATTGAGCCGGCAGTCATGGACGGCCTTCGGACGATTAGAGTGCACTTTGTATCGGTGAACTGAAGGGATCGCCGAGATTCATGGCTATAAACAGACAATCGAGGCAGGCAAAAATCTCTTGGTTTCGAGCAGAACAAGACGGGATATTGAAGGTTTATCTTGGTGAAACTCTTCTATACATGATTAAGTAATGGTTAACATGTACGATTTACAACCGACTGAACTCTGAGCACGCAATTTAACCATCGGCGTGTACGCCAATAAGGAGGCAGCGCACGCATTTTAACGAGGCGGTACAAAACAAGCAGAGAGTGGCGAGTTCGGATGAGACTTTGCAGTATCGATTCAAAGCATTTCAGTGTGACGATGTGAGAAATCCTTGGCCAATTCTTGATGTAATCAGTAAAAATGGGCGAATATGAAGGACCTACAGTACGATAGTTGGACCAGTACAGTACCGGTATTCGAATAGTTCAGGCCGACTTTGTGCAGGACACCGGTCATGGGCGGTTAGCCGGGCGGTGGAATTGCGGAACCAGGTGTGATGTCCGGTGGTATGAGCCTGTGGTTCGGACCTCTTGCTGTCATACTCTCAGGTTCACTTGTGGTGACCCGGGGATGATTTTCATTTACCCTTGCCAGAGTCGGCGAATGACTTTTATAGCATCCCTCTCCCTGATACGGAAGAAAACAGACGTATTACTTCAAAAATGACGCTGTTGTGTGCCATATGGTCGCGCTTCACTAAATGAGCACACCTGCGCGGTCAGTAGTGAAATACACTTCCACTCGATGGCATCCGTTTCCCTTCTGACCGCTTGCCTTTGGTCTTATTGGCAAGATTGCGCCTGGAAACATCAAGGTCCTGGTCACTATAGCTCTCCAGACCAGTGCAATACACAAGCCAGGTCACCATCCGACAGCTCTGGACTAGCTGGCTCAAGGGTTGGGACGGGGCCCCAGGACCACCATCTATCACGGAACCACAGATACCTGTGTACTTCTTTGCCATAAATCTGCTCATCTTGAACAAGCCTACGGCAGATTTGCAAGCTCGGAGTTTCGCAACGACTTATGTTCATGCATGGATGCTCGCAGCCCAAAGTAGCATGGAATGAAACACTAGTCAGGCTAATGAACAGAAGTTATTCTGAGCAGTGCCTTGAAAAACAATAAAAAGGGTACCCAGTCCAGTATCGAGCACACCGACAGAATAGAATGCAGACTGTCCGAAAGTTTATATCGGGCATAAAGCGGGAGGTCCTAAAAATAGAGTAAGTAGATACTAAACAGATATTGAAAATTCTCCCAAACTTAAATTGAAGCATCAGGCCGCAACGAGGGGTGCTACGATCGCTGGCCGCATCTTAGATATTGGCCATGTAATGTGTAATGACGAGGTGATTAGACAAAGATTCAGAACTGCACAGGAACGCTTAGTTAGGTAAACCATCAAACTTTCGAGGGACAAGTTTAATGTAAATACTGTTATCGGGACAAAACTCCTGGCAAACGGCGGTTGGTCCTGGAATGACTGAACAGACACGCACCGATGGCTGATTGGGGTAACAAACTCAGCGTACTAGAAAATCCATCTCATCCACAAGTGCTTGTTGAGGTAGTGAGGAAGCAATGTTCGGTGGCATACAACGTTGTGCAACTGAAATGGTACCATGCTTTGCCACCGAATGTTTGGCCCCCATCTCTGTTGACTTTCGGGTACTAAGCCGCGAAACCTTTTATCCAAAGTTAATCTATATAGTACAACGGGCCCAGATAAGATTCACCTGAGGAGCCTCAAATAAGCGGCAGTTGGCTAGCAGAGTATCCGTACAAGCTGGTCAAACAGACGTTGCAGACTGACACTCTATCTAGTGCACAGGAGAAAACCACAGCTACACCAATTCTTAAGCCAGGAGACCAGTAAAGCCCAGATAGCTATCGGCCAGTAGGCTTTACCACTATTCAATGGAAGTTACAAGAGCGCCTGCTAAAAGGCACGGTCCTTAAGCACTCCCTGAAAACTAAGCGTTTCTGTTCTGCGCAATATGTTTTCCTTCCTAATGGATCGTGCATAGCAAATATGCACATCTTTATGGATAGCCTAACGGAGACCGAAGACAGTGATTTCATCTCATTGGTTATTTTCTTCAACTTCTCTGAAGCACTCGATCGCGTTCCACATTGTATTCTCAGGTACAAGTTGGATGTTTGTGGCGTCCAAGCATGGGACACTAGTTGAATTATCTCCATTTCGGAAAGTTCAAATCCAAAACCGAATCAGACCACCGACGTTAGTTTTTGGCTTACGTACAGTTTTCTCAAGAATCACTGCTTGACTCTCATTCGTCTTTCACTCACATGAATAACCTTCCGGACATTTTCAGATGCACTCTGCTCTAGTTGGACAACCTAAAAATCTGGACTGTTAGTGGTCCTCGTGAACCGCAATTAGATTCTGAAGCACTGGAACCCTGGCCAGATGACGGAAGTCTCACCCTGAATAAAATTAAGTGTGCACACATGTAGTAGACGCCACGAAATTTGATCTGAAGGAGAATCTGGGAATCTAGAATTCTTCAAGTCCCTTTCGCCTGTCGTCACTAGGTGATCGCGCGAAGGACCTACGGTACTCCTGACAAAATAAAGCTGGTGTTCTCCCGCACTGATAAGAAAGCGTTGCAATCGCTTCGCGAGGTTTATACAAAGACGCTGTGTCGGTACGTCGATTAATTTGTGTACACCAGCTCAAACAAAATAAGCTCGTCGTTCAGCATGTTCAGCGGTGGGCTACCAAACCGCTAACCGGCAAGTTGGCGATGGGTCGTGAATCGAAATTTTTGATCGTACGAACTTGCAATTCAACGATTGCGTGGTGACTTGACTATTGTAAAATTTCCTCCCAGCATGGGAACTTTTGAGCAGTTTCCCGTCTGATTGGCTGATAGCAGCCTACGAATTTATGGTAAGAAACTTCGCGCGCTAAGTTCTATACCACTCCTTAGACAGCAAGTTCTTTCTTACAGGGCCTTCAGACACTGGAACCACCTCCATTCTGAAAATGTCAGTCGCACTCGTGGAGATTGCTATATAACGTTGTTAGATTCCCACATTTTGAAATTTCGTTAGGTCTGTCATCTTGCTCTACTCTTGGGGCATTGTACAGTTTCTAACAACGGTGCTAAACCCTGTTTTCATAGAATGTCTTTCAGGTCAACGGACGTCCGCTGGATTTTGTAACAGATAAGTTGACTGAAACCAGGTGACTTGGGTCTTCACACTCGGACTCGTCTATTGTTTGCTGAGGTCGTTGAAGACTGTGATTCTCCTACATCTCCCCCCATAAACAAATCACCTTTTGACCGGCCTGTATGAGAGACTTTATCGAATTCAACTCCGTCTAGCCCTCCACTTGACGCAGATTCACTCCAGCTGGCAATTCTAACTCATTATTTAGCCCCTCTCTGCAAACCTGATCCATGATCTGTCGCATACTGCTTGTTTATATGATCTAGTCCGGCCTAAATTAATTGCCAACAGCCGCGTAGCCGATTTATCCCGTCAGACGAAGTTCTCATGCCAAAATCAAAACGTCGAAATTGAAACAAATCACCGTCTGTTAGCAAGTTCTCCTGGAATTAGTAGTACTGACTCCGTCTCAAGCAAATTTCGATGAAAAATGCATTTATGGTTGGCACTGGGCGACAAGCGTCTTTGAACTTCGGCTGGCACCTTTCCTTATAAAGTTTCATAACCTCGCCTTAAGCAATTAGGTGGCCAAACTCTAAATGTTTTCGACTAGCTTATTCTGTTCTTTAGTTGTCGCAAAAAACTCGATGCAACGGCTGATTACCGACTTTGTTTGAATAACGCCTATCTGCCACCGTTCCACTCGCGGCAGCTTATGTATGGGCTTCAATTTGTTCGGCTCTCTCTAATCAATTAAACTCTCCAGTTGAAACTCGCTATGTGTGATCTCACCGCATCCACACCACAGCACGTGCAACTATTCCAGCTGCTTCGCGAAACTCCTTGCAGGCTGTATGCTGGTAACCATCAAGTCCAGGCGCTAGCTACAAAAATTGGTCTTTCCGTTATTTAAAAACGTGGAAACTACTCAACAGAAACTTCGAAGCTCATAACGAAGGCTTACTTGGCGATTTACGATGAATTCTTACGTTTCCCCTAGAAATACCCGTGTGTGGATACGTCGATAACCACAGTAAAAACAGATGGTGTCAGGCTTTACTTCTTTGTCCCCATTTCATCCTATCTACTTTGACCGAGGCCAGCCTTTCACGCTCAATTAATTTTCCAGAAAAGTCTCCGACGTGTAATTGGTCCGCCTCTGTGTGGCTTGGAGCAGGGGTTTAGATCGGAAACAGTCTTGATTCGAGAAGGACCGCCGCGAAGTAGTCAAACTTGAGAATAATCACAGAGTTGATAGGTTAATAGATGCTGAGAGAAAATGGTCCGGCGCAAGAGTCCAGCTGCCTACATCAGGCAAAACCAACAGAATCAACGCAGGTGTTCGCCAACAGAACATATAGGCAGGCAAATAGTCGAAAAGCGCGACATGCATGCGGACGAACGATAGTACGATAGCCGTGTTCACTTGCATAAGTCTTCCTCCAAGCATTGCCTTTGATAACGGATATTATTAGGCAGGGCAGAAAGACTGGAAATATCCGACGCTTCCCCGAGATACTTTTCTAACCTTGTCTTCACCACGTCAAGAATCGAGCCTGAAATGACCTCATGTGGAGGGTTGTTCCAGAGGAGATTTTGATTTCGTCAAGGTTTGTTGCGTTATTTTGAGATTGCTGGGCTTTGCTTGATGTTGAAAGGTGGCCCTGCGCTTTGCTCTCTTCCCCAAATGAAATACATTACTCGCCCTTGTTATTACACCACCAACTTTGACCGTTTCCCTTACCCCTATTAAGTCCGAGCCCTGTAAACTTCTAAATGCCGAAATTAGGCATTTTTCTTCCGTATTTTTCCTTGAGTAACCTATGATTCCCGTTGTTTCTCGATGCATGAACAGTCGTTTCGCTCTGACCAAACCAATGACCAATTGTTTGAGTGAGCTCAACCGGTTTTATCGTCCATCATTGTTGATCGGTGCCTGGTTGTCAATTTGTTGTACAGGCACTTTCGTTCTTTGATTTCTGAGAATTTTCACATTCGAGGTGAGAGGTTTAATTTTCTTGTACATTGATTCAATTATTACCGTATTGAATCCAGTTGTCACGACCGTCTTCTCGTTAACCGTTCCAAGGATAGATAATCTCTGTCGTTAAATATTGAGAGGTATTTACTGGATTAACAGATTACGCGTAACTCGGTGTGAACTTGATGCGTTAGCGAACGATTCGATAGAGACCACTCGGATTGCGAAAGGATGAGGCGGATAAATAGGACTGTAGCGCTGACGCTGAAGAAGAAGACGGTTCCTTGCTAAACTTGCTTATTTGGTTTGGAGTGCAGTGGATGGGGTTAGGTGACTGGAGTCAGTGATCACTTCGCCGGTGAGCATGGCACATCCTTTCATTTGTCGAAACTGTAGGGTAAACAATACGGACCATGCGGTCTGCTCTGAGTACCCACGTGTCGTACGTCTATCACATGCTTCGTCTTTTTGCGCTGTGCCTGTTCAGGCTGTAAGACTTTCTTAAGGCGATAAGATGAACGGATGAAGATTTTGCCCTGACGATGGGCGAACTGGTATCAAATGAACAGGAGCAAAGTTTTCCAGAATGAGGCAGCCTACACTACGATTGATGAAATTAAAGACATTGGTAACCCTGCATGTCTGTCCGGTTGACTACATTTGTGCATGGAATTGTACCACTACGAACCGAACGAACGCCTATAACCCGAAGTGCAACGGGCGCATAGAATGGTCGAACGGAGCTCCATGGAAAATCATAACATTTGCTGTGCGCGTCAGATGACCGGAAAGTGTTCAGTAGATATCACTTTCATGTCAGGTACTACACTCTCTAAGGTCTCTCTTATGTATGGAAACGAGCGTCACATCACATTAACGAATGTCTTCATGCGATAGGAAACCGTCTGATGTAGATCTCCCTGCGATAAAAATGACCGACATGCCTTTCGTCTTTTGTTATGCAATTGGTTTATTATGCTTATATCGTGAACAAGTGAAAACGTAAAATTCAACAGTATACATTCTGTGTTATTGTGCCTGCTAGTGTTTTGCACTTATAATTTTGAACCTTATCCCACATAGTTCATTTCTAATTACAACGTTCGGCATCGCACTTCCGCACTACTTGTAATGATGGCTGAAATGGATCAATTATCTACTAATTCAAGTGCTCAAGAAGTGCAGAGTCATTTGCAGAGGTTTGAAATTTGGTGCCTCAGAAAATCTTATTCAAACGAAGACGAAAAGGCTGCTTTCTTATTACATTTCGCTGACTTTCCCGGAGGCACTAGTCACCAATTCTTATCTGACGCTAAAAATATACTCCTCCAACGCTTCACACCAGAAAACTTTGTGGCGTTTGTTAGGGCCTAGTTCAATGTGCTAATTCGGTCAGGATCTCAGCCGGTGCGTGATTTCGTCCTACAACTGCGAACACAAGCGGCTATGTGTGAGTATGGCCTCCAGTTGGAGAATCAGCGCCGTGATCAACTGACTGCTTGTATTAACTTACCAGAGCTACAACAGAAACTTCTCTTTCATTATTATCAAAGGTTTCAGATTATTCGTAGTGTGTGGAAAGTATGAGGATGTAAAAGAGATTACGAAGACTACTGGGGTTGTTCTGTGCACTTATTCCAAAGAAAACAATCCAAGGCAGAGAAAAGATAACACATCCAAACCACGCTCTGATTTCCTTTCGCCAAGATCATTCGTCTGTTTTTCTAAAGGAAGCAAACTGAAATCAGTTCTACAACAATTTGAGAAATGCGCATCACGTGGACGCAATCATTCTCGGTAACGTGTTCACGAAGACAGGCAAAGTGCTCCACCTACGGAAAAAGTAGATAATATCCAGTTAGTATATAAGCCCGGACGTTTATGTTACTTAACGAAAAACTCCAACTTGAATGTGTTATCATTGGCTGATGACGCTTCTACTTTCTCCCAATCGATTTTTCCACAAAATGCTACTCATGCTCCGGCAAGAGTCATGATGTTATTGTTGACGCCGGTAGTGTTGAGTCGGCAATCTCGCACTCATATCTAGCCTGATGCGGTTCTGCAGCTCACACAAGTTAACATTCGTGGTAATAGTGGTCATTCATTGCCTCTCGTAGGCTGCTTCACAGTAGTGGTAAAGTTGTCCGATGCTAGCCCTAGTGATTGTGAATTTCTCGTTCCACCTTGCAGCCCGTCTATTCTTGGACTCAAAGTTTGACGATCGCTCCATTGTGACATTTCTCTGCTGGAGTCAGTAAATGAAATTGACAGTAAACAACTTATAGTGGACCGCACTAAGGTTACAGTGGGAATACGAATATCAGACGTGAAACTTGAAGCTCATGGAAATCCAGTCTCCCTTAAGAGACAAATCATCCCATTTGGTTTGTGAGAACCTGTGCGCGAAGAATTGTATAATATGTGTGGCAAAGAAGTATTAGCACCCGTTGACTCATCAAGATAAACGACTCAACTAGTGACACCAGTAAAAGATGATGGGATTACACTGAGAATTCGTGGTGAATATAGGTTAAAGTTGAATACACGCCTGCCACAACGTATCTGCACATTGGAAGAACGTGAAGATGTGTTGTATCGGGTCTTGGGTTCTGAGGTCTTTTCAAAGATTGATTTAAAGGCTGTTTACCCACAACTACCACTTGTTGAAGCATCAAACAATTTAACCGTGGGTAGTGCACAATTTTTTCAGTATCGATACCATTTTCCATCTTTCAACAGCTGCATTCCTGGATGTCACGAATGGAACTGTTAAAAACTTAGATGGTATAGAAACCTATCAAGATCATTTTACTGTTCATGCCCCTGATAAGCTCACCCAGAACTATCGTATCTTTTCTCTGTCAAGACAATTTTTTGATTCCAATGCTCCGGTTACGCAGTTCCTTGGTTTAGCTTCAAATCAGATTCGCAACGCTTAGCCTCATTGGTGAATGCACCATCATCGACTAACCTTCATGAACTCCGTTCTGTTTTGGGTGCACTCCAATACTACTCATGCTTTAGTCCGAACTTTGCTCAACGTGCTACTTCTTTCTTTGTTATGTCACCCATCAGCAATTTCCCTTGGTCCGCCAAAGACGAGAAAACGTTTCGCACTTTACTCCGTCATCTCCAAACTACGGCTGTTTTGTTTCCGTTCTCTGTCAAGGATCAGCCATCTGTAATTACCGATGCTCCTTCCACTAGAACAGGTGCGGTTCTTGAACAGTGCGGTATACCCGTTATATATATTTCACGTCGTCTGTCTAAAACCGAACGTGGGTACTCTCAGACCCAACGAAAAGTTCCTGGAGTATATTGGGCTGTTAGAAGGCTGCATGGGTATCTTTTTGGGCAGCCATTTACTATTGCATCAGATCACGACGCCTTGTAATTCCTGTATCGTCCTAGCAAATCGTTAGCAAAGTCATCTGCTGCTGTGGTGCAACGCTGAAGCATCGCACTTAGCTCCTATAATTACAACAATAGCTGCCCATGCTGATTTCTTATCCAGACTCATGTCACCCGAGTCGAGCTCTAACGACGCTGACTGTTTACCAGTTCGCCCACTGCCAGTAAACATGGACGCATTTGAGTGTGACACTCGTTAATTATTCATTCCTTTTTATCTCTTCCTTAAGACGTGGTGGAACACAAAAGGAGGGACATAGATTACCTGCATCCTACTATCTCCCCAGTAGTTTGACTATTACTACGGATGGATTATCATGTTTTGATGACCGTGATGTAAGTCCACCTACTCTAAGAAGAAACAGACATCAAACTCACTGTCAAAAACTATATCGAAGGTGTGCACTAGATACATGCGAAACAGTCACGATGGCTCCCATGGCCTTTTACGTTTGCAACATTTCTGGAATTTCCCGCTGACTGCCCTAGGTCTTTCCTGGGGAAATACTATGCCCTAGTGATTATTGATGCCTACTCTAGATGATCTGAAGTTTTTCTCCCGAGTGCAGGCTTTATACAATATGCTTTTAGGGAAGTGTTCTGTAGCGAGGGTGTACTTACTGCTTTTGTCACCAATAGTGGTACCCACTTCACTGGCAAATCTTTAGAGGAATGAGTTAAAAGACCTGGATATATACATTTGTTTGCTGCTCCGTGACATCCGCGGTGCAATGGACTAGCGGAAAATTTCGTACGCATGCCGAAGTCTGCGAATGCTTCTTTACCACCGAACTCACTTGTGGAACTTAATCGATGAGTCTGTAGTTTTCTCATGCAAGACAGAGGCGCACCACACTCGGTAACTAGAAAAAGTCCCACAACCCTTTTCAACTCTCGTTCTCTGCGTACAAGCCCTGGCTCTAGAAAGCAGCTGATGTTACATTTTTCAAGGGCAACGATTTACGTCCTGCTAGTGTAACAGTTCTTTCATCTCACGGGAATTGCATGGTCACTATTCTCGACTTGGAAGACCTTTATTGCCATCGAAGACACGTTAACCAGGTTGATTTCAATTTTAGAGGTCAGTCCGTTGAACTAATCTATGCTGCTCCGGATTCTGGTGAGTCATTTATAGGTAGTCCTGTTGAGTATGAAGGGAGCGACATAAGTGAAGTACAAGCCATTCCCGAATTAAATGGAACACTTTAAGGACCGAAGGTCAGAAGATCTGAACGTTCGGAAACCAGATCACCACGGAATTACAAATATCCGCGCGTTCATTTGAGGTGTGGCAGATGTGGTGAACATGACTATCATGCCTTTCTTCTTTTGTTTTGCAACTGTTTTATTGTGATTATATCGTTAACAACTGAAAACGTACAATTCAATAATAGACGTTCTGTGTTGTTGTGCCTGCTAGTGTCCTGCACTTATGATAATAATAATAATGGTATATTTCTCGACGCATTTGTGTGAAACACGCTCAGGAGCGCTTGATCAACGCACAGATTTTTAAACATATACACATTTGAACACCAAATTTGAAAATTGTACAGCGAGTCAGCTATGTGAATTGAGCAACAAAGCAAAAAACAGAAATTATACGATGGGAAAATTCAGTGTTAGGCAGAAAACGTCGAGCGACATATTTCTGAGACGATAATCCTTGGGGTCTGCACAACTGGATAAATTAACTGATTTGTTACATCAGTTGGGACTCCACAAGGTGATGAAGGTCGTGCCAAGAAAGGGGTGGTTGTAACATGCAGGCCAGCCGACTCTACTCTGGATGCCCGTGACTTCGCGGACCAACATTCAGGCAACGTGGACACACCAGGGGACAGCGCCTTTCCAAAGTAGGGGTTCGAACAGTTCTGAAAAGAGAAACAATACAAACAAACATGCGCCGAAGGTCCAGTAAGCCATGCACATAACTTTCACAAACGAAAGCTAAAACGGCACCAACAACACAGCAGCACGCACCGTTACACAACCCAAATTCAATTCGTGCGCGCTCGCTGGTTTCGGTCGCGCGTTACAGTGGTTGGAGGATGGGGAGGGTATATTGGAGAAGAATTTGATCATTATTCCATGTAGATAGTCCGGGGAAAATATGCAGAAAATGTTTTCCTGATGTGGGCTAGGTGGGGACGCTTGTACTTTCGCGGGGAACGGACGGACCTCTTGACGGAGAATTTTGAGGAGCTCGCGACATGCTCAACCACTGCGGAATTTCAAGTAGGTAGGTTGTTTTCGCGCGCGGAATATATCAACGAAACCAAGAATGGAGTGCGGAATCACGCGATAAAAGGGAGAAGACAAACCTGACTACGTGAGCTATGACGAACAGTGGAACATTTGATATTCTGGGATAACCTTCTATGTGACGTTAAGAGCATTGTGCTAAGTGATTAATTATACACCATGAGCGGACAGCCGTCATCAAATAACACGAGAAGAGATCGATTATAAGCTTCCATGGTATACGATTACTGCTGGATTTGGATGTTAATTGTTTCTGTGCGGCCGGTATATAGAATGAGACCAATGTTTGACAACACCGAGAGGTTATCTGGTGGTCTATCAGGGATGAAAATGGAAGAATTGAGACTCAAGGTTATTATGCAGTCATGAGACGAACAGGTTGAGTTTTTTCTAAACAGTCTCAGCATGCACAGCTTTTGCATGGTGTTGTACAACACAGACACACGAGCTATCAATAAGTATGGGGTAAGGGTGTACCAGGCTGTTACTAACGCGCATGTATATTGACATCTATACGTGTTGACTATAGACATGTTTTCCTGTTCCCTGGCAAGTCTTACATTAAAACATCCATCCTAAAATCGATAGTTTTGATCGGTTCGAGGGGCGCGTGACGTAACATCACGCAACACAGAGGGTTTTTCGTCGGATGTTATTAGGTCCGTTTTCAAAGATAATGTCCTTAGCAGGCAGAGCTTAAAAATGGACATGACGTTCGGGGTTGTTAGGAAAGCTTGTAAGATTCGTTCGAATCGATGTATATTCTAACTGGAACTAATTGCATACGGGAGTTTGTTACAAATCTGGACATATTTTACCGGGAAAAATTTGAACGCAGTTTTTTCCGAGATTTAAGAGCTGCCGAGCTTAAGTCCTTGTTTCTGAGGTCATACTTTGGCCTGTGTTGTAAGTTAGTCGCGAAGTTTACGGTGAATTTACTGCCATAGACCAGATTATACGTGAATGAAAGGTTAGGCTTGAGTCGCCGTAACCAGAGAGGATCAAGTGCAAGCGTCCGGCAGCGTTCTCTGTAGCTCAGAGAAGATGGGTAACCCAATAAGACTTTCTTGAATGCACGTTGGAGGCTTACCAGAGTTAGCCAATCAGACATGCGCAGGTGGCCATATATGAACGTGCAGCACTCAGACTAGTGTCGTATAAGTAGTTTATACAGGTGTAATCGTGCAGCATGTAGGAAGAATGAGTGTTTAATGTAACCTATCGTCCTTCTGGTTTTAGCGACTAGGAAAGATATATGTTCTGCGAAGGTGAATGAGTTTGAGTAGCGTAAACCCAGGTCACGTACTGAGTTGGCGGTTGATATGCTGTGACCGTCCAGCTTTATAGAGCCATCTGGTACGTGACAAACATGCACAGAGATATTGGATTTACTGGCTAAAAATTTCATTTGCCAAGTTTGACACCGGATCTCTAATGACATGAGGCCCTTCCGTATATTTTTTAAACATGGATTTAGACTGCCCGTTTGATATCATCAGCGAATAGGAATAGTTCGCCATGCTTGATTACTTGACATATATCGTTTATATATATATATATACGATAAAGAGTAACGGTCCCAGAACACTTCCTTGTATCACCCCTCCAGTGACTGGCCGATCCTTATCCTAGGTAGTTCAATTCAAATTACAACACTCCCCAAGTGTCCACTGCGTTAGACACTTGGGTATACGCTTGACCTTTGCCCACAAACAATTTAAAACGCCTTTTCTCAAGAACAGTCGAAATATAGTCCCAACAGGTTCAAACTAAAAGAATGCATTAGGGTTTTGGAGCAAACCATATATTTCCAGCACTGTTCGGAAACTATAATGAGCAGTTCGTTCCAGCCTAATCTGGGACCAACGGCAACAATTAAGAGAAGAAAGGAAAGGCGCACGATGTGGGCTACAGCCCTTTGGGCGGCACCCAAAGACGCACCAAGCGAGAAGTGCCTAGCAACTTCAAGTGCGTTAGACAACACTTGAAAAGGTCCCGGTAAAACGGTCTTAGGAAGTGGAATAATAGAATAGTCGTTAACGAAAAAGCAATCATTGCGTGTAATTAGTTGCACGGCTGGGGAAAGCAGCATTGATGACATGATCGTTGGTCACTACATTACTGATCCTTGGACTCATCCTCATGAGACGATATATTTGATCTTTCAATTGCTATCCCTCAGATGGGGAAGTTCAGGATTTCAAACGTTATCCGGAATGCCCACATATCAATTTTTCAGACAGACATGAAGGAACCATGTCACTCAGACAGCAGACATCTATTAACGACACTGGAGGTCAGAACACGTTGCAAGAACAGGCTATTAATCCACCTCCTGATACTTGTGAACTTTCCCTACGCAGCAAGAATTAAAACTTTGTTCCGCGCGTCCATGTTCTGCTTACATGGGGAATTTGAAAAGCCTTCAAATTCAAAACCAACTTGTACGACCATACTACTTAGGCATAATCGAATCCCCCTGGACACTGACTTGGACACTTGATAATAACACCATTGAATGAATAACGTGAATGGAAGCCCTTTACGAGTGGCTTCCAAACTGCGAACGATGAGAACCAATCAAAACACCAATGGTGCAGACTCCGGATAGGCGCCATGGTTGGCCGTCGGGTACCTCGCAAGTTTCATCGGGAGACTGGTCGATGTTTCTTGAAAAGCATTGGCCTTATGGCCGCGTGGGCGCACGAAGAAATATTAGAACCCCACACCGATGTATATCTTAGTGATGGCTTAAGCTATTTGATTTCTGACAGCAGAACCGTGTTCTTCCGTAACCCTAGCATTAGGTCACCGGCAAGTGCGAATGTCATTGCGACTGATGTTTTTCTTGTTGTTTCTTACACCTTTATTAACGGTGTAGGATTATTGCACATGATCCTGAGTGGTTCTTAGGACATAGGGTTACATCACAAAATCCATAGTACGGTTTTTCTGAGCGTCCAATGCGTTTATTCAAGGATCTGATGGTTCGAAGTGAACTGCGTCACTGATTGCTGTCTGTAACATTTTGTAAGGTGTCTTCTAAAAACCTCGAATGTGGATGGGCTTATTACGAAAGCGTTTCTCAGTTTCATAAGTTACCAACTCTTAAGAATGTACCAGGGTATAGCCCGTAGTTTGAGCAGTATGAAAGAAGAATTAGATTGTCGGAGGTCGTACACACTCAGTTAATACCCGTTACAGTGTACCTGACGTTGTATGCCCTATATATTTTACTACGACCATGTAACTGTAGCCCACAGGTTTATTAACACACCGTCTGATGGCGACGAGATCGTTTCGAGACGATCGAATAGTTGTTAGTAGCCACCTGAAGCAATAATCAGCATCCAAATTCTTCCAGTATATTAATGGACAACGTACCTGAAGCAGAATGATCGTTCTACTCTAGCTATGTGGGGCGTTAACATTTCGGAAGGAGCATTTGGAGGTTTCACATCTGTCGGTTTTAAGCTTCCGCCAGGTAATGAGCTGACCAGTGTTCGCTTGTTCATTTATTTACTTATTCATTCCTTCATGTTTGCCATGAATGCATTGTGTCTTGACCCACTGCTCGTGACATCAGTGGCGTGGAGTTCTCTAGAGAAAACGAAGCTGATCAAAGAATGATAAAACAAATGAAAAGAAGTCTAAACAAATGAGCTAGAAACACTATCTATGCCGGCGCGCCATTGACAACAAGTATTTCGTCATCTCAGGCAGCGTTTCTAACTGGTAGTTTTAGTGTTCACGAGAACCGAGCATGCGACACTTCCCTGCCCTACTTCACGAGTTGGCCAGGGTCTTCATATTTGGTGATCACGTCGTTGTTTTTCCACCACTAGATTTCACGCAGCTCCTGTTGATCGTACTGATTGTGAAAAATGTCTACATGGCGTGCAGAGTGCGTGACCCGACTATGTAGAGGACTGGTACGTTTCTGTCTAGAATCGTGCCTATTCTCCACAATGATTAAATCAGAAAAACTGATTATAGGACAACGACGTTTATTGCAGAGACCGGGAAAGCGAGCTGTAAGCAAAACAACAGAGGCAAAGCGCGACAGACTAGCAGTAGCCAGTGAACAGAAGGTGCAAGTGCAATTGTGGCCTTGGGCGGTCGAACAAACGAGAAAATCCAGACATGCAACCAAACAATGTCAATAGTGTCAACGGTCAAAATAAATAGCAAAATAGTTGGAATACGTGGCAAACCAAGAATGTCTCTTTAGACGTCCCCCCCTAGAAGGCTTCACGCTTGAAGGCCTTCGACAAAAACAAAAGAAAATGGAGTTAGTGACATGGAAGTTACCGCGGGTTGAGTGGGGGGGACCAGCGTATTCAAGAACAGCTACATATGCCACGTTGAATAAGGTTGGTAACGGTAAAGGGGGGTCGGCCTACTTGCAATATCCGGAATCCTCCATGCGTCCCTAAGGTGGTGCTGTCGGAGCGGGCTACCCAACCCACCAAAACTCGAGGAGAAAAAGATGGGAGGTAGGCTTTCCCCACTGCTGCAACGACAGACGGGAGTGTGCTCTCCCCCACCGTGCTCTGCGCGTCACCTGTAATATAGAAAGAAAATAAGTATTTGGCGAGCAAAAATTATGTACAGGCTAACGATGTAACCTTCTAGTGTTTGTTGCACGTCAAGTATTGCTTTACAAAATGTTTTTTGTCGTCTTGTTTTGTGATTTTTTGTTTCTTTATCTCTAAAATGAGAAGGTTATTGGAAGGAAAAAACTATGTATAATAAACAATGTCTACAAAACGTGCTGGGAAGTGGACGCCACGTCCTGATCGCGTTTGACGTGGGGCAGGTGGAGTGGAGGCAACTGGTGAAGAGGGCTGTGGGGGGGGGGCGCTGCCGCGGCTGGCTGCGAAAGGACTCGGGTGATATCGTCATATACGTACGCGACCTTAAGGCGATCGATGGAGACGGTGTCGCAACGACCATTGCTATCGATTGTGAAGTGCTTGGGTGTTCGCCGAAGCACCTTGAAGGGGCTCGAGTAAGGAGGCTGCAGCGGCTTGCGTACTTCGTCGCAACGGACGAGTACATGTGAACAAATGGCCAAATCCTTGTGCATGTGCACTGACCTGTTCTGTTCACGAGGAGGTGTAGGCTGAATTTGCCGCATGTATTGTGACAGCGTCGAAGCAAAGTTCGAAAGAAGGGAAGAAGTTGGAGGAGAGGGTGAAACACATTCACCGGGCAAACGCAGCGTACGGCCATAAAGAAGTTCTGCTGGTGTGCTTTGGAGGTCGACCTTCAGTGTGTTTCTGATACCTAAAAGTACTAAAGGGAGTACTTCGCTTCATACCTGACTAGTGGTGGCACAAAGTGAAGCTTTAAGCTGCCTATGGAAATGTTCCACTAAACCATTCGAGGAGGGATGGTATGCCGTGGTGCGAATGTGCCGGCTCCGAATGTTGAGCATTCGAAGTGCGAACCGCTGTCCGTCGTAATGGTTGTAGGGCATCCGTAGTTGGCCACCCAACGTTCCAAGAAGGCGTTCACGACCGCCTCGGAGGAGCAATTCTTAAGTGGGATGGCATCCGGCCATCTTGAAAATCGGTCAACACAGGTTAGGATGTAGACGTAGCCACGTGAAGGTGGCAAGGGTCCAACTAAATCTGAGCGAACGTGTGAAAACCTGGCATCCGGAAGATCGAGTGAAGAAATTGGGCTTCGTGTGTGCTTATGCACCTCGGAACGTTGGTATTGTAGGCAAGCGCGTGCCCAACTACGAACGTCTGAGCTGACTTTAGGCCAAACAAATTGATCCGTTACTAGCTTAACTGTAGCTCGAATACCAGGGTGCGAGAGATTATGAAGCTGATTGAAGATAGCACGCCTGTATGCTAGTGTCACTACAGGTCTTGGAATACCTGTAGTCATATC
>QNGE01000364.1:227832-248184 GCA_008508345.1 Paragonimus westermani | reverse complement strand
TATATATATATATATATATATATACTAAAAGGACCAACGGAAATATACGTATATATATATATATGAACGAATAAAATTAGGTAAACTCCCAAAATTCAAAACGATTTGCCGAAATCAAGAGGTTTCGGGTTAAAATAATTTGCTGCAGTGAACCGAGAAAAAAATTGCTGAATAAATGGATTAATAATCGGGCTCACCAAATTGTAGAGGACTGGTACGTTTCTGTCTAGAATCGTGCCTATTCTCCACAATGATTAAATCAGAAAAACTGATTATAGGACAACGACGTTTATTGCAGAGACCGGGAAAGCGAGCTGTAAGCAAAACAACAGAGGCAAAGCGCGACAGACTAGCAGTAGCCAATGAACAGAAGGTGCAAGTGCAATTGTGGCCTTGGGCGGTCGAACAAACGAGAAAATCCAGACATGCAACCAAACAATGTCAATAGTGTCAACGGTCAAAATAAATAGCAAAATAGTTGGAATACGTGGCAAACCAAGAATGTCTCTACAACTATCACACGCTTCAGGCTGATTGATTAACCAGTTGATCGCACATTCCGATTGTTCGGAAGTGCGCGCTAGCGCATAGCCACTGTTCACTCGATCATCTCACTAGGTGTTGGCTAATTGACGAACTCAACGACGGTTGAACTTGTTATGTCCATTCATCTCCTCCTTGCGAACAGGCCTCTGATTCCCGAACCATAAGACAAGACAAAACACATGCAGTCACTTCGTACTCTTCGTCTTAGCGAAAATTGGATGATATCTTATCCTTTTTGCTGGCACGGCGGCAAAAATGACGTCTCCTTGCTGCTTTTACCATTGTCTCATCAGCACTGACACAAGCCGGCGTAAAGATGTTGCGTGCGTATGTGAAGCCGTGCACATTCTCAAGCGGACTTGCTGCAACAAAAAGTGTCGTAGCTTTGGTGTAGCACTTTGCATTTTCAGAATGCGAAGTGCGTTCCGTATGAGCTTGCCATGTTCCTAACCTTGTTTAGCATGGTCTACATGTCTTCAACCGAAGGTTTGGGCAAATCTGCCATTTGTTTACTATGCGTCGTTCAACTTAGTACTATAAGGTAACTCGACGCAATTTATTGGGTTTCTCAAGCACCCTTTTCAGAACGCTGTTCATGGTGAAACCGAACAAGAAGCAAGGATCAGACGCTTCGGGTGAAAGTCACTAGATGTGGTAAATATCTGGGTCTGCTGTCCATACTTCTCCACCTTACTTTCAGAGTGGACGCATAACATTCTTAACAGATTCACTTATTTTTCTGCAGCTCCCTTTGAAAGAACTCAGTTCCAAGTGACTTTACTAGCCGCCGTCTCAAGGACAGGTTCCAGGTCTACAAAGACCATGTCCCTCGGTTGCCTATGAGAGAGTCAACGTTTAAAGGTTCGCCACAAAAAATATGATCAGCATGCCTTCACGCGTGTTCTGACCCGCTCTTTACGTAACTGACTTTTCCTCTGTTCGGAGCGTCAAACTAGGGGAAGGATAATGTGTACCTGGAGCTCAATGTATGTTTGATTGATATCTCTGTGGTTGTCATTGCCTTCGGATCCTCTTTTTGGATCTAATGATTACTGTTGATTACTGTTTTTCGGACCTCCTGAAGGTGGTTTTGTCAGTTTTGGTGCCAATCTCTCCCCATCATCCTCGAATAGGAAGAGAGAAAGAAGAGATCTGACCCAGGGGCCTTGCTACGCTTCAGTAACTCAAGCCCCAAGATCACCTCTACCTGAGGATTGTCTGGATCGTAATACTCCACCATTTGGGTCCTGCCTCCTATGTGGTTCTGTTGGGGGCCAGTTAAACTGTTCACCATGTGTTCTGCCCACCTGTCGTGTCAATATTACTGTCTTGTGTTAAATCAACGATCTTTTATCTCATGGTTCCGCATACACCGTCTCGCTCTTCAACACTACCACTACCCATGAAAAGTAGTATTCTGTTGTACCAAGATAAAAGAACTCGTTCTACTCTTCTCGATTGTTTGGTGAAACAATGCTTGTTTTTACACTAGCTCTTAGTTTTCGTTTAAGCTCTCGACAGTTGATGTCATATTCAGATCCGGATAGAATCAAGCGACACTTGTTCATAAGGTTTATCGACTGACAGAAATCCACTTCCGTCGCACTTGCATACTTCCCTCGGAGCAAACCTCTCCACAGCGTGCCTTCCTAGTTGGTACGGTTTCTCCGGGGCTCTCGTTGGATTCTTTCACCTGACTTGAATTAGACGTTCTGTTCGTCACTGTCTCTTGTTTGGCGTTTTATTGCACTCTGACCGAGTGTTACTTAGTTATTTTGCATTTGCTAGTGTCCCTTGAAGGAGTGGCGGAACAGACGGGGCACACACAACCTGATCGGAATTCAAGTGGCTGCTCCACTGTGGAGAATAGTGCCTTTTGTAACTGACTGCTGTATGGTCGACCGGATGACATTGAATGTGCGACAATACTGCTCAACCTCGTTATTTTATAGGCAGCACGCAGACTGTACTGAACCCGTTAAATGACATGAGCAGCCTGTGTGATATACACCTTTTTGTTGAGACCGTCGATTGCTTCAGCTACATGGCCAGTGTGATCTCATCAGATCGCACTACTGCTCACTGAATGTGTCTAAAAAAAGCGAACGGACGTACGTTTACTCATCCTCTTCACTTATGACATGGCAGAGGTCAATTAACGAGGAGGTTAACAATACCCATAAACGTTCAGGTTTTGTTCTTTCGACCAGACATCTTGAAAGTTCGTGTGGAATATACATTTGAATTCTGAATCCGTCTTGTAGACAATCAGATTCGGCGGCACAACCGAACAACCTTCAGTCACAAAAAGAAGAGTAAGAGGCCCGTATGATGTGTTTATTCGTCTAACAATTGGCGCATGACAGCTGAAATGGAAAACGCAAATCGATTACCAGCTGGAGGATGAAACAAATAACACAAAACATTATAACATTCTCCTCCACCAAGAAATGTGAGCAGACAATAAGTGGTAGGTTACAGGAAATGACTGAACATGTGCACACTGATCAGTGAAAAAATATTTGGTAGTGAGCGTCAATGTGTAATAGGTCTATGCGTCCCTGTTCCTCAGACAGTACGGATGAACACGCTGTTGTTGTTTGATTAACGTTTCAAGATTATGTGAGTGATCATTATTGGGATGATTATATGCTTCAGTGTTGTGTGTGTCAGCTGAGGGAGTACTGTTATGCTGCTCTATGATAGGGACGCAATCAGAGGGTACAAATGAAGTCTCTTCGATCGAAGGTGCCGATAATCCTTGCAAAGGGGTCTCAGGCATGACTTCTCCTTTTGGAGCCAACTGATGAACAGAAACTGTTCCCTCCATGCCATTAGGAAAGGGGAGGTACGCGTACTGTGAATTGCACTTACGTAATTCAACTTCTTCGACCAGTGGATCATAGACTATCTGAAATTCTTCTTGAACAAAACCGGTCCAGGTTTAATGAGCCACATCGGGAGGGTTGTTCCGGCGGTCGACCTTCGGTTATAGGGGATTAATATTCCACGTGGTGTGGCATTATTTGCGGTACACAGGAGTGATCTGACAAAGTGCAAAGCATCAGGAAGAACAAATTCCCATTGATTTCAGGGCGAGCAACACAGTTTTCCAAAGCGTTCCATTCAAACGCTCTACTTACTTGTTACCCTGGGGGTTGTATGGTGTTGTTCTACTTGTTGCGACTACCCTTTCGTGAAGAAACTGTTGAACATTTGATGGCATGAATGACGATCCACGATCAGAATGAATGTACGCCGGAGTACCAAACAACGAGAACAACTGACAAAAACATTTAATAACGGTCTCACTAGTCTGCTCAGGACATTCAAAAGAAAAAGGAACTCGAGAATATTCATCAGTAGTTGTTAATAAATAACGATTGCGGGTTACTGACGGAAGGGGCTCTTAAAATCAATCGACAGTCTTTCAAATGGTTGTGTGGCTTTTATGAGAGCCTCTCGAGATTTGGAGAAAAAACGAGGTTTGATTTCACAGCATACTGAACATTTGGCAACAACACCTCGAACTCCTTCCACAGAAAAGGGGAGGTTTCTGGCGCGGACGAAGTGCATCAAACGAGAAACGCCGGGGTGAAAAAGCGATTCACGTAGTCCTTTCAAGTCGACATTTGTCATTCGAGCCCCGCAACAGTTGCGTGAGAGTGCATCTGCCGCTCGGTTATCATTACCAGGTCGATATACAACATCGAACTTGAATGGCAACAGTTCCAGCTTCCAACGTTCAATTCTATCGTTCTTGACTTTCCTTCTGTGCCGACTGCCGTAGATGAAGACGGTGGAACGTTGACTACCAACAAGTTTAAAATGGTTGCGAAGAGGAAAGTGTTTTCAGTAACGTATGGATTAAAGGCGAGCAGGATTGGTGGCATTCAATAGAGGACATACAAGAGAAGAAGACAACCGGTCGACCATTCTGATTCACGTTTGCTACGATCGCCACATCAGAGGCATCTGTTTCGACAACCAAATTTGTATCGATCTGAATAGTAGAAATAGCAGCTTTGCATAACTCGTGTTTCAAAGCCTCCAAGGCTTCCCTCATTTCGTTCAATAGGGGGAAGGTGTTATTATGCACAAGTTTGAATTTTATCAGAGAAGTGAGATATTCACCGTGAGTAGTATGTGAATAATCCCACTATTTGTTGATGGGACTTCAAGTTAAGCGGAGGAGCTAATCCTCGCAGAGGTTTCAGGCGATCAGTATCCGGTTTAACACTGTTCTTGGACACCTCAATCTAGAAATTTGATTTGTTTGGCGGAGATGATGCTCTTTGATTCACTAAAAGTCAATCCATGTTTCCTGGCTACGTCTAGGGACTTTCGAAGATTGAGATCATGTTCAACGGAGTTGGTTCCACATACTGTAATATAGTCAACGTAAACAAAGATGTCCTTCAATCGTTCGCGTGCTATTATATTGTCAATAGTCCGTTGGAAGCAAGCGACGCCATTCGTCACACTAAACGGAATCCGACAAAACTGATACAGATGTCCGCATGCCTCAAAAGCCGTAAAAGGCTTTTCTTCTTCCCGAATAGGGATCTGATGATAAGTTCTCTTCAGATTCAGAGTGCTATAGGTGTCGTACATGGCGATGCGTTCGATCATCTCGTCAATTTTTTGGAGAGGATAGGCATCCAAGAGGGGATATTTGTTAATTGTTTGACTGTAGTCAACTACCATTCTTCTCTTGTGCCCGTCGTTATCGACTACCAAGACCTGAGCTCTCCAAGAGGAGGAGGAAGGCTCGATAACTCCTTCAGCAAGCAAACGGTGAATTTCATCGCGTATAAACTTTTCGTCAGCTGGACTGTGCCTTCTGGGCTTTGTTGCAATGAGTCTGAAGTTTCGCATCAGGTTTTGAAAAAGACAAGGAGGTTCGATGTGAGCTGGGGTCAAGGAACAGAGTGAAAACGGTGGTTTGTCCCACCGAGTGGGATTTCAACACTGTTGTGAAGTCTAAGAAAGTCATGACCAAGAAGAACGTCTGCACATAAATGCGGTAGAACTGACAGCTTCATTCNACTACAGTCAAACAATTAACAAATATCCCCTCTTGGATGCCTATCCTCTCCAAAAAATTGACGAGATGATCGAACGCATCGCCATGTACGACACCTATAGCACTCTGAATCTGAAGAGAACTTATCATCAGATCCCTATTCGGGAAGAAGAAAAGCCTTTTACGGCTTTTGAGGCATGCGGACATCTGTATCAGTTTTGTCGGATTCCGTTTAGTGTGACGAATGGCGTCGCTTGCTTCCAACGGACTATTGACAATATAATAGCACGCGAACGATTGAAGGACATCTTTGTTTACGTTGACTATATTACAGTATGTGGAACCAACTCCGTTGAACATGATCTCAATCTTCGAAAGTCCCTAGACGTAGCCAGGAAACATGGATTGACTTTTAGTGAATCAAAGAGCATCATCTCCGCCAAACAAATCAAATTTCTAGATTGAGGTGTCCAAGAACAGTGTTAAACCGGATACTGATCGCCTGAAACCTCTGCGAGGATTAGCTCCTCCGCTTAACTTGAAGTCCCATCAACAAATAGTGGGATTATTCACATACTACTCACGGTGAATATCTCACTTCTCTGATAAAATTCAAACTTGTGCATAATAACACCTTCCCCCTATTGAACGAAATGAGGGAAGCCTTGGAGGCTTTGAAACACGAGTTATGCAAAGCTGCTATTTCTACTATTCAGATCGATACAAATTTGGTTGTCGAAACAGATGCCTCTGATGTGGCGATCGTAGCAAACGTGAATCAGAATGGTCGACCGGTGGTGTTGGAGGCCCGTATGATGTGTTTATTCGTCTAACAATTGGCGCATGACAGCTGAAATGGAAAACGCAAATCGATTACCAGCTGGAGGATGAAACAAATAACACAAAACATTATAACATTCTCCTCCACCAAGAAATGTGAGCAGACAATAAGTGGTAGGTTACAGGAAATGACTGAACATGTGCACACTGATCAGTGAAAAAATATTTGGTAGTGAGCGTCAATGTGTAATAGGTCTATGCGTCCCTGTTCCTCAGACAGTACGGATGAACACGCTGTTGTTGTTTGATTAACGTTTCAAGATTATGTGAGTGATCATTATTGGGATGATTATATGCTTCAGTGTTGTGTGTGTCAGCTGAGGGAGTACTGTTATGCTGCTCTATGATAGGGACGCAATCAGAGGGTACAAATGAAGTCTCTTCGATCGAAGGTGCCGATAATCCTTGCAAAGGGGTCTCAGGCATGACTTCTCCTTTTGGAGCCAACTGATGAACAGAAACTGTTCCCTCCATGCCATTAGGAAAGGGGAGGTACGCGTACTGTGAATTGCACTTACGTAATTCAACTTCTTCGACCAGTGGATCATAGACTATCTGAAATTCTTCTTGAACAAAACCGGTCCAGGTTTAATGAGCCACATCGGGAGGGTTGTTCCGGCGGTCGACCTTCGGTTATAGGGGATTAATATTCCACGTGGTGTGGCATTATTTGCGGTACACAGGAGTGATCTGACAAAGTGCAAAGCATCAGGAAGAACAAATTCCCATTGATTTCAGGGCGAGCAACACAGTTTTCCAAAGCGTTCCATTCAAACGCTCTACTTACTTGTTACCCTGGGGGTTGTATGGTGTTGTTCTACTTGTTGCGACTACCCTTTCGTGAAGAAACTGTTGAACATTTGATGGCATGAATGACGATCCACGATCAGAATGAATGTACGCCGGAGTACCAAACAACGAGAACAACTGACAAAAACATTTAATAACGGTCTCACTAGTCTGCTCAGGACATTCAAAAGAAAAAGGAACTCGAGAATATTCATCAGTAGTTGTTAATAAATAACGATTGCGGGTTACTGACGGAAGGGGCTCTTAAAATCAATCGACAGTCTTTCAAATGGTTGTGTGGCTTTTATGAGAGCCTCTCGAGATTTGGAGAAAAAACGAGGTTTGATTTCACAGCATACTGAACATTTGGCAACAACACCTCGAACTCCTTCCACAGAAAAGGGGAGGTTTCTGGCGCGGACGAAGTGCATCAAACGAGAAACGCCGGGGTGAAAAAGCGATTCACGTAGTCCTTTCAAGTCGACATTTGTCATTCGAGCCCCGCAACAGTTGCGTGAGAGTGCATCTGCCGCTCGGTTATCATTACCAGGTCGATATACAACATCGAACTTGAATGGCAACAGTTCCAGCTTCCAACGTTCAATTCTATCGTTCTTGACTTTCCTTCTGTGCCGACTGCCGTAGATGAAGACGGTGGAACGTTGACTACCAACAAGTTTAAAATGGTTGCGAAGAGGAAAGTGTTTTCAGTAACGTATGGATTAAAGGCGAGCAGGATTGGTGGCATTCAATAGAGGACATACAAGAGAAGAAGACAACCGGTCGACCATTCTGATTCACGTTTGCTACGATCGCCACATCAGAGGCATCTGTTTCGACAACCAAATTTGTATCGATCTGAATAGTAGAAATAGCAGCTTTGCATAACTCGTGTTTCAAAGCCTCCAAGGCTTCCCTCATTTCGTTCAATAGGGGGAAGGTGTTATTATGCACAAGTTTGAATTTTATCAGAGAAGTGAGATATTCACCGTGAGTAGTATGTGAATAATCCCACTATTTGTTGATGGGACTTCAAGTTAAGCGGAGGAGCTAATCCTCGCAGAGGTTTCAGGCGATCAGTATCCGGTTTAACACTGTTCTTGGACACCTCAATCTAGAAATTTGATTTGTTTGGCGGAGATGATGCTCTTTGATTCACTAAAAGTCAATCCATGTTTCCTGGCTACGTCTAGGGACTTTCGAAGATTGAGATCATGTTCAACGGAGTTGGTTCCACATACTGTAATATAGTCAACGTAAACAAAGATGTCCTTCAATCGTTCGCGTGCTATTATATTGTCAATAGTCCGTTGGAAGCAAGCGACGCCATTCGTCACACTAAACGGAATCCGACAAAACTGATACAGATGTCCGCATGCCTCAAAAGCCGTAAAAGGCTTTTCTTCTTCCCGAATAGGGATCTGATGATAAGTTCTCTTCAGATTCAGAGTGCTATAGGTGTCGTACATGGCGATGCGTTCGATCATCTCGTCAATTTTTTGGAGAGGATAGGCATCCAAGAGGGGATATTTGTTAATTGTTTGACTGTAGTCAACTACCATTCTTCTCTTGTGCCCGTCGTTATCGACTACCAAGACCTGAGCTCTCCAAGAGGAGGAGGAAGGCTCGATAACTCCTTCAGCAAGCAAACGGTGAATTTCATCGCGTATAAACTTTTCGTCAGCTGGACTGTGCCTTCTGGGCTTTGTTGCAATGAGTCTGAAGTTTCGCATCAGGTTTTGAAAAAGACAAGGAGGTTCGATGTGAGCTGGGGTCAAGGAACAGAGTGAAAACGGTGGTTTGTCCCACCGAGTGGGATTTCAACACTGTTGTGAAGTCTAAGAAAGTCATGACCAAGAAGAACGTCTGCACATAAATGCGGTAGAACTGACAGCTTCATTCTATCATACACAGCATTTTTGTACCGGATTGACGTCAGGACGTGACCTCGCGTGTCACTCGACAGAGCGATAGGAGCCATTGTTATCTAGCTACGAGATTTGTGAACCTTCCAATCATTCTGCAACACTACGCAGGACGCCACATGACTTTCAGAACTGCCAGTATCTATCCAATCTTGTAAGCGAGTTCCGTTAACTTCGAGATCAACTACAACATTCGAAAGACACTCCGGAGCCGCCGTTGATGTAGCAGTCGAAATGGATGGTCGAGTGATAGGAGAGCAAGGCTGTCGGCTCCGGGACATTAGGCAAACCTTCTAAAAGTGTCCTTTTTTCCACACCCATTACATAACGCATCGCTAGCAGCACACTTCGAACGGAACAGAAGAAACATTTGCCAGTCGATGAGCTGAAGGCTGCCTCATCNGTTTTGAAAAAGACGAGAAGGTTCGATGTGAGCTAGGGTCAATGAACAGAGTGAAAACGGTGGTTTTGGCCCACCGAATGGGATTTCAACACTTTTATGAAGTCTAAGAAAGTCGTGACCAAAAAGAACGTTTGCACATAAGTCCGGTGGAACTGACAGCTTCACTCTCTCATACACAGCATCTTTGTACCTGCTCGCGTGTCATTTGGCAGAGCGATAGAGGCCATTGTTATCATGCTACGAGATTTGTGAACCTTCCAATCATTCTGCAACACTACTCGAAACGCTACATAACTAGAACTGCCAGTATCTATCAAAGCTTGTAAGTTAGTTCAGTTAACTTCGAGATCAACTACAGCATTCGAAAGGCGATCCTGAGCCGCGGCTGATGTGGCAGTCGAAATGGACGGTCGAGTGATAGACGAGCAGGACTGTCGGTTCCGGGACATCAGGTAAACCTTTTGAAAGTGCCCCTTTTTTCCACACCCATTACACAACGCATCTCTAGCAGGGCACTTCGAACTGGGGTGTTTGTCATACCCACAGGAAAACATTTGGCAGTCGATGAGCTGGCGGCTGCCACGTCAGGCATTCTGGTAGGGTTGGGCGATTTTTTTGGTACCTCAGTTGCAGCCGCGTAGGTGTTAGTCGAACTGAACTGGTATACTTGAGACTGTTTTTTCCGCCAATTCAAGCGATCTGGCCTCATCGAAAGTGACCTGAAAACTCAACACTTTTGTTTCAACAGCCTCTTTCAAATCTGGCTAGACAGTAGACCACTTATGAAAGCCTCTCGGATTGCATCGTTTCGATTCTGCTTGGCTGTAGTAGCTTCAAAGTTACAGTCTTTCGCAAGCGACCTCAATCTTTATGCAATTTGGTCCAGCGTCTGTCCACCTTCTTTTCTACAAGTCGCTAACAGATGATAAGCGAATACTTCGTTCTTGGGCTCCACATACAGGTCCCGTATTATGGAGACAGCATCATCATAACTATTGCATTCAGAAATATACTCAGACCGAGGACGAGATGTAGTTTGTCAGTATAGTCAATTTGTTGGGATGGGGACTGTCAATAGACGACAAGAAATTAGTGAACGTACAAAACCTACAAGAAATTAGTGAACGTACAGAACCAGTGATTCCATTCTTAAGAAGCGTTAAGTGCGTTGGGGTCGACGTCAAACCTATCAGGGCGTATGATCCGTTCCATCACGTAGGTATTAGACGAATAAATTGTTGTGAACAATCAGATTCGGCGGCACAAACGAATAATCGTGAGTCAGAAACAGAAGAGTGAGAGGCCCGTATGATGTGTTTTATCCGTCTAACAATTGGCGCATGACAGCTGAAATGGAAAACGTAANAGAAGAGTGAGAGGCCCGTATGATGTGTTTTATCCGTCTAACAATTGGCGCATGACAGCTGAAATGGAAAACGTAAATCGATTACCAAATGAAGGGTGGAATAAATGAAGTATCATATCATAGCAATCCGACTTCGGTTTTCGTCGTTAGTCATGCTGTATTCGTTGTCCTTCACACGTGATGAAGTTTTGGAAAGGTGCTTTTACGTACCCCTGGAATTGATGGACTCGCACAGTCTCTGCCGGTGGTTTCACTCATATGTCGATTGTGAGTTCCTCACTGCTCAGTTGATTGCGATGGGTGACGGTTCGAGGTAGCCGTATATACATCAGGCGGTTAGGTAGTTTCGAGTTGTGAGTAGGCTCACTGCCCCGTTGCGTCCTGTTGATAGGTACTGCTTTCGAACTCCCCTGATGTTATTTAAATTAATTCACAGAAATGAGCACTTCAACTGGCTTACACTTCTTCACATCACTGTTCGTCTGCGCACGTTTTCTTGCATGTACTTTCTGTTTTCATTTCCTCCACGCTCCTTTATTTCACATCCAGGTTCGTTAAATGGATTCTCTTTAGTCGGGGCTCATTGACTACGCTGAGGTCTGTGACAGGTGCCTAAGACATGGATGTTAACCCTTGGGATCTACCGGCGAAACATCACTCAAACTTGCCATATCGGAAAAGCATTTCGACACAGGAAAGTTATGTTAAAAGATTGAAGAGAAATCTGTCAGCCTCTGAATCGCACAGTAGTTCGATGCCTTTGAAATTACCATCCAGAAAACTCAATCTGGTGGCAAGACAATTTAATATCATGCCGTCCAACTCGGTAACCAAGGATGATAAGGAAAACAGCCTCGCTGTAGACTTTGTGCAATGCAATGCCGAGAAACTATCATGTGCTGAAAGCGGTAGAAGTTATGGTTGTTTACACTATTCGGTTGTTCCGTCTGATGATTTGTCCAATCAAATGCGTGACGTGGCGCATCCTAATCAAGTCGTCACACCCATTACCGTTCAGCCGAGCATGGTCACAGTGCCCAAGTGTGTCCTACAGAAGCGAGGTTCTTTCCTGGGAAGGGCTATTCTGTCGGTTGGTTACGTAGCAGAATCCGACACAATTTCGATCCCTGCTATTGCGAGCCCTTTAGAAAAACAATTTCCAACCGAGCGGCCTCCTCATGAACTTCCATCTGAACAGGTGGAACTATCCGATGTTCCAGAGTGTGACAGTGCCGTCACATTTCGGCCCACTGAATTGTCTACGTTCCGTTCTAGCGTTCAATCCGAATCAACCAGTGTTCCGTACAAACAACCTTGCCAGTCCATCTCCCGACCGCAAAAGACATCTAGAACTCCGCTTATCCCTACACAGAACTATTTGAAGTTAAACTTAAAAAAGAAATGTTTTAGTAGAAAAGGTGCTATAAGACAGCGAAGATTACAACGCAAGGTCAGGTTCGAGAAATTCAAGCGAAAATCCATGACAGCAAAGACTAGACAACACGGAACTTCCTGTTTTCGCTGTGGTGAATCAGGGCATTGGGCCAACAAGTGTCCTCTTACGATTATGGAGCCCAAACCGAAAATTGAAACCCATACTGTCGACGCCCACGCATCGAAGTTGTCCTCCGTGTCCTGGCGGATTCACGAACCTCAGGAATTGGATAAACGGTACTCCACCGCACAGTTTGATGATATGTCTAATGCTGCTATCACATCAAACACGGTCCAGTCATTTAAAGACTTTTCCGTTAATGCAATAAAGGAAATGATTTCGGAAACTCTTAAATGTTTTGGGTTTCAAGAATATAGAGTGGGTCAAGAGTTGATTATCTTACGTATCCTTTTGGGGGTCTCTACGTTAGCTGTCTTGCCCACTGCGGCGGGGAAGTCTTTGTGCTACCAACTACCAGCTGCACTCTACCAGGTGCGTATCACATTGGAACTCATATTTTGCACAGAAGCTATGTGGAACCACTGCTCTTGTGGTTTCTCCATTAATTTCGCTCATGCAAGACCAAATTTTAAAGAAGTTCAATACAGTTGAAGGCGCTTTTCTCAATTCGAGTCAGCCGGTGGCAGTGAAAGAAGAAATTCTGAAAAACGCTCGCAAGTAAATGGTTTATCTTCTTTTTGCTAGTTAGAGTTGGTTGTAGTATTGCGTACCTCCAGAGTTTGAAGTTGGATTCCTCCCTGCTCTCTTCGAAGCACATTGAAAGAAGGAGTTATTGGTGACATACTATTGCCTTTTCTACCTGATTACAAACACCCGTTATTATCTTGTCTATCACGACTAACGTTGTACCCTGGTTATTTGGTTGTGACAATACAGGATTTTGATTGTTTTGAAGTGGACTTCACTCACGCTTGAACACCGTTTTCATGTTCCCGTTAGATTTTCACCGACTCACTTCGAGATGAAACATTTGAAGTGAACTTCATTCTCGTTAATGCCTAATAACTGTATACCTCTTTGTCCTAAGAGGGGACCGGTCCGCTTGCATACAAGGCAAGCGTGGGTTGAATATTACGCTGGTTTGTTACTAGGTGTTACAGTACTGTAGCATACGTGAGTCCACTAGAATCTGTTAGTGAAAGATGCTGGCTTCACAGTTAAATCCAAATCACTGACTCCCTCCTGTCTCTTATGCAATGTTTTGGTTAGTGAATGGTCAGAAGTTTTTCGCAACTTGACTATTAATCAATTTTGACCCGCCAGTTCATTTTTAATTTTATAAGATACTCGAGTAACTACTAGTTACCCCAGATTTGTTTGAAGCCGGAAAACGAGGCATTAACAATTAGACTGTCCTCAACCTCAAGTGACGTAGCTAATCCTACTGTCATGATTAACTTTTCTTTGGGTGATTGTTCACTCCACTTATTAAAACAGCATTCCCAAACAACCCAGCAATATCCAAAACCCAACATCCGTTGCTGTGACTATCTAAACTGTCTAAGATTAAGAAGTGTACCAGTCGACAACCTTCATGTGACTTTGTGTCACGTGACAATGAGCATATCGTGGTGTACTAGCCTAATTTATTGCTCACTTACGAAGTGGGTCATCCTTGATGTTTATCGGAATGCGAACGTTGCGGTCAAATGCGAGCGACTTCCAACTTGTGTTGTTCCTTCAATTTTTGCGTCTTTTACGTATGTACCCGTTTAAATTGCTTTGATTACATGACTAGTGACAGATTCATAAACCACATTAACATCTAAAACACTTGCCTATTCGGCTTGCAGTGGACAGTATGCGTTTCTCATGGTTTCCCCAGAGGCGTTGGTTGAGTCCGATTGGCTCTTGCAACCTGGTCGGTTGCCTCCTCTCAGCTTCGTGTGCATCGATGAAGCGCACTGTCTGGCCGATTGGTCTCATCATTTTCGGCCATCTTATTTACGTGTATGCAAGTTGCTTCGCGATTGTCTCCACGTGGATTGTTTGCTCGGTAAGTCGTAAAAATGTTGTGAAGATGAAAGGATTTCATCATCATCATAATCATCATCATCGACAGCAATACATCAGTGGTTCACATTAATTCAATACATCAGTGGTTCACATTAATGCTTAACTGCCACAAGGATTTACTTTCCTATACGTTTACATAAAACTGCTGTATATGTATAATGAAATAAAAGGTTAAACCCACAGGAGATAGAGTTACGAACGTGCGAATATGAACCCGAAAAGGCATCACATCTTTATGGATGAGTGCGCATGCTCCAATTATCGTACCCCGTAATTCCAAAAAGTAGGTAACAATGCAGCTGGTATGTTGTAGCTGGTGGACTAAGCGCGAACAACACTCAAGTGCAAAAACAGGTGTGAAATAAACAAAAATGCATGAATTAGCGTGTTTTCCCATCCTCTTTGATAAGAAGTCAAATGATGAGTCAGGTAGATTGGTAGAGGAAGATTCACACCCACGGATGTGGCAGAGTGAAGTGTTTGTCAACGCTTTGGCAGACAGTGTATGAAGCCGAAGGATGCCTATGCACAGCAGTCCACAAATGACTCGCGCTGCCAATTTTGCGGTTCCTTTCGCATACCACGTCCAGTGCAAACCCATAACACAAGACCCGGAGGCATGTAGGCGGATACTTGTGGGGCCCAACCGGTCAGTGTTGGTTGACCAGACGATAGGTTAGTATGAAAGTGAAATCGTTGTCTCTGACACCGAAACTGGAGGGATCCACTAGCAACATCTAAGCCCGGAAGGAAGATGTTAAGAATATGAGACAAGAAGTACGATATAGGAGTACATGTTATTGCGTTCCCGATAGGTTGAGGAAGAAGATTTAGGGCTGGACGGAAAGAAAAAGCATTCATCATACGAAGTGCCAACAGAACTGAAAGAAAGAAAAAAGTAGAGAGCCACCACGCCCGAACTTTATGAAAGGAAGAGCGGGTGATCCAACAAATGACTGCTGTCGATGGCTGATGCGATCAAAGAATGAACGTTGACAGACAAAATGTGTGCCCAGCATACCAATCGCTTTTTTGCTGATGGTGTATTGTGAATGTGTTGATGAGGTAACAAACCTAAACGGCCAGCGCATTCGCGGTTGCATTTATCGCAATGCCATGTAGGCGTTTTGACACAACCGACGGCGTACATCAATTCACAACGGCGCATTTGTCACTTGCTGAACTTTCGAACGACCGCTTCGCTCGTATTCCTCCAGACAATCCGGTTCAAGGCTGTTCTCAAGATATAACGTCAGTGTTACGACTGAAAATAGTTACTTGCATAACACCCTGGTATCACAGCTTCTGAAGGTCAGTTGCCCTTACGGCAGATGCTCCAGAATCCGTTCGTCGTCCTTCCTGCAGACGTGTCCTAACTAACACAGTTGACTAAGCATCATTATGGTTTCAATGCTGTCTGCGTCCGCTCGCCGAAGTACCTGTGAATTGAAAACCATGTCCGACCATCGAATAGTCTGAGTGCTCCTCAGATGTTGCAGCTGGAAGCGGCACGCACACCGCGTACTCCGTTGATGTGTTGTCCAAGTTTCACTGCTATACAGCAGTGTAGCAAACACCATTGAACGGCAAGCAAGCATTTTGGTTCTCCTCCTTGGGCTGTGACTTTTCCAGACACACCATTCAGCTCACGGGAAAATAATACGAACTCGCCTCTCACTCTACGGACAGGTCTGTCGCTAGACTGCTGTCCAGAAGTCTGCACAGCTGTCCACATTGTCTGTTGATTTCAGGTGGGAATACAGCACCTCAGCTCGGAGGTGGCTGAAAAAAAACAAGAAATTGTCCCACTCGTGTAGATTTTTAATACAGGTTTGGTTGCTGTGGTCGCAAAAGCGGTGACCAGCCGTCAAGTTTCTCCTCTCTGCGTGCAGAGAGCACACTATCATCTGCGTATGTATCGTTGAAGTGCTTAGCCAGCTCAGTGCGCCAAAAAGTCGACCATTTAGCAAGCGACCATCTTTGTGACACAACCTCAACACCGGGTTCTGAAGAGCAACTGTTAGCATTACAGTCAGATATGAACCAAATAAGGCTGTGGCTGGGTTACCAGCCAGTGATTGTCAGTGATTGTTAAACTCAACAGAGGTCAATCCACACGGTTGCATCTTCGCCTTCATGCTCACACGCCACGTCCTTATTGAATTAACGAACTTACCTGGATATGTGAGCCTACTAAGCGCTGTTCATAACGCCTCAGGGCTCGTCCAATACAAACGTCTTGGTGTAATCCCTACTACCCCTCGGGAACAATGGCCTCCAAAGTTTCCGCATTGGGTCTGTTCAGCAGGATTCTTGTTAGCACTTTTTCAGGCCGATGACTGTCGGTATATTGCTTGTTACTCTCATATTTTAAGAAAGCTACGGTCAGGGCATCCTTGAACTCTTAAGGGACTGTTTCCTGCTCTTAAACAGAGTGAACTAATTGGAACGAAACACGTTCCAAATCTGGGCCTATTTGCTTTAGACATTTTTCTGGTTACCCATTTTCATCTGTAACCTCTCCGTTTTACAATTGCCCAATAGCTATCTGTGCCTCTACCAAATATGGGACGAGGACCAGTGACTGTTTGTTATGTTGTTACAACAGAGTGTTCATGTTCCGGCTAAAAGTAGTCGGCCGGTTTATAGGCTACCGAAGTGCTTACGCCAATGTTTATTGATGTTTTCCGGTTGTGTTCATGAAAATTCATTTCCCGCCAATCAGTCCTCTAGTGGACTAGAAGGATGAGATAAAAAGCGTAGTAAGCGAATCGTTGAGCCCCTTGTGTTGTTAGCAATTAGTGCAACTGCGCAATAACTACGGAACCGTTCGGTGAGTTGACGGCGAACACTTCGGGACCTGGTGTGTTTAGCTTCCTTGCTTGAGGCTCACACCAAACTAGAAGTAACCACCTAGTTGTCGTCTAGCCAGTCCGGGCGCTTTTGACGCGGAATACCGGTTTCGATTGCTGCTGCCATGAGCTGTCGCCACACCCTTGGGGGTCGCGGATACAGGAGCGTCTTGCAGATTAGTGGCAACGACACTTTGAAAAGTAGCCCTCGTCTCGATATTCTCCGACCGTTTGACTTCCAACTTTTTCCGTTACTCGGGTGATGTATAATAACCAGGCTTACAAACATGAATAATCAGTTTTGTCCCGAACAGTCTGTGGTCGGTGCTACAACCAGCGCCGCACATCACGTGAGTGGTACGCAATTCACAAGTGTTCCGTTGCCGCACAATCACGTAACTAGACAACCGATGATTACCGCTTCCTGGGTGAGTCCACATCGTGATCTCGCTCGCATCCATCTGGGATCAGGTGTGTGGGGTAGACAACTCGTAAGTAGCACATAGATGGGGCAGGTGGTCATCGTTCTGGTTTACTGAACAAACCCTGTAAGGTCCGAGAGCTGCCGGCCAGGCTATCGAGTCGCTCCCAACCCGAACGTTCAAGTCACCCAGAAAAAACAATCGGTCACTCACCGTCGCCGACCGGATTATGACAAACAGCTGATCACATAACTGTTCTTTTGTATCATCAGTGTGATACATAGTTATACCGTAAGCCTCAACAAATGTGGTGCACTTACCTCGACCGAATCGCAGGCGCATCGACAGGATTCGAGGGCTGATACCATGCGGTTCGCATATCACCATGGCGTTGATGTGGTCAGCGACTGCGAAACAGACCCTGTGTATCCGAGCACCATCTGCCGGGTAACCTTTCCAGTAAAAGGCGCACTCAGCACCCACTTCTCGGAGCTTACCTTGATCTACCAGCCTTGTCTCACTCAAGACAGCTACGTCGATGTTATAGTGACTCAGCCCCATGGAGGTGAGTGCGGCGCAGCGTTCCGGTCGTCCAGCACTCCTTTGATCCAGCGGCGTACGTACATTCCATATATCGACGAACAGAATATTGCTTCCACGGGCGCGTCTCAGATCTACATATGAGACCTCATTGAGTGTTGGAAGAAAGGTCACAGGGTTTTCTTAATTTTTTTTCCCGGTGAACCGCATGCATTTACACACGCGATCTTGCATACAATGCAGATGCATACTCACATCGGTCTGAGGGCGAACGCTTGTAGTGGATCGGCTGACTTGACACGTGTACTTATAGTATCCTCGATTGCTCACTGACATTAGCAAGCATAGTATTCTCACCGTGTTCTGGCTACTTGTCGATAAAAGACTGCAACACTTGTCTTTCAAAAACCACCTAACGTATGTCAACAGTTTGTGTTTTATCACACAAAGTCTCTTGATTGGCTGGAATTCATTCCGGACTTATAAACCACATACCAACCGTTCCGTCGTACAATGAATTTTGACTCACATGAACCAGCTAATATCGTTTAGGTGCGTTCATATCTGAACATGTGAACGGGCTACGACTCGTGGACTTGAAGTATTTTAGAATCTATTATTTTTAGCATCTGTGAGTTATGGTGATGGTACACGAGCCAGTTAAATGTCCTTTTTATCATTATCGGTCCACGATCAGTGAGATCGATGCACGGCGTGAGTCCGTTCACCTGGTACAAACTCCTTCTTACTTAGTGGTAACAGTGCTGATTGTTTCGCATTCGATGCCTATTTTCCGCAACCGCTCTAGCAGTCAACCTTTTGCATGCTGACAGAGGACATCCACAGCCTTCACATGTGAGCAGTCCTGTCACATAGCAACAAGCACCTTGTGGTGTAAAATCTTAAAACGTAATTTCATCGGAAACTTTTGATTGGCAATATTTCTTTTTAAGGTTGCATAGATTCTATTTCATTTAGGTTTCTGATTTAGTTCAATACGGTCTGCTGTCCTAGTTTTTTTGGTTCCTTGTGGGACTTAGTTCCATCCGTTAACGTAATCTGTTGTTATTTATGAGAATATTGCCGAATTTCGATATGATGAAAAGAAGCGGATCCCTCACGTGTAGCCTCGTTCACTTAAATTATGAAGTAACCATCCTTGATTGGAAACCACAAGAACTGTTATGAAGATGTCCTCTCAGATGAAGTGAACACTTTGTGAAGTGATCTGTGCTATCTGAAGACCACGCCATCTCAACAAAGTGACCGTTACGCGTATTTTCGGATTGTTGTTTGATGTTGGCCACTTTCACTTTCTCTTTTTGTTCGACGCACTGGTGGTTGATGCCAGATTGACTCAAGCTGTCTGACATTTTCCAGGCGCACATCCGACACAACCCGATGTATCGTTCTCGCGTGTTGAATGCCACCTTTGTCCGAACCGTTTTTAAGTTGAGCATCACTCATAGTTGATAGCAGCCTTTGTAATCAAATAACCTTTCAAGCCAGCCTCCTTCGAAAATAATACGGTAAAATCCAGTTTCGCTCTTACTGAAGCTGGCCATCACTACGAATCCTTGCCACGTCCGGGACTTGAGGTTTGACCACACACTAGTGTGGTGCTTCTTTATAGAAGAGGCTGACCGAAAAGTCTGCGAATGCGAAAGCCGAGGTCGGATGTGAGTGACACTAACCAGTGACACTAACCAGATCCTCAACCACCCACCACGAATCCCTCTTGTTCTCCCCAGCCATTCCTACGTCTTCCTTTTAAGTGCCCAATTCCTCTTTGTCTTTTTATGCTTGATATCGCTTTCTGTCCTCCAAGTAATGTACAGTAAAGGATCAATCGTGCTAATTTCTGTGTCATCATCATCATCATCATAGACAGCAATACATCAGTGGTTCACACTAATGCTTAACTGCCACACAACCATGAAGAAAAAGCAAACCCTATATAGAAAGAGAGAACGAAAAAGAAGGGGACGGGAAGGGACCTTACTACTGAAAATGACTACGTCCCTATTCAAACGTTCAGCATCAAGGTGCCTACACCTTGCAAACAACACAACCGAGCTGCAAGTGAGAGTAAGGCGTCATCAGCGATACAGCTTCCTTACGGCTTTCACTGCACCGCGTCATTAAATGCACTCACTTCACAGACAGCTCGG
>QNGE01000364.1:196995-224903 GCA_008508345.1 Paragonimus westermani | reverse complement strand
CAACCCCCAACCTGGAGGACCAGGAGACTGTGGTTTGTCAGACCTCTACCTGTTGGCCTGCCTGGTATGAGTAACTCTGTCCAGTTTAGCCCAAAAGGTCATCGAGATGCGCAAGCCGTCACACCACGTCAAGGTCCAGTCTCACCGTCTCACTGTGTGCATTTCCAACATAAATCTTTCTGAAAGAACGTTCGCCATCACCATAATCAATGCTGCAGTACACTCGTGGTTCGCGCCGATACTCGACTGTCGTGCAGCTTTGAAGAACAGTTAACTCTGCATAGGAAGGAAAGTGCTGGAGGGAAGGAGACCTAACTGCTAAAGGCAGTCACATCTCTACTCAAAACACAATCTCCTAGCGCCCACGCCTAGCAAATAACCGAACTCTAAAGTTTAAACAACCGACTCAAGCACCTACTAGTGCTTCCCCACCTTTGAAAATTCTCAACAGGGGGCCATCTGAGCTAGCAGCTCTGTTACGTTTAAGATCGGAAGCGCAGCGGTGGACCTCAGCTTCTGGAATGATTCTACATTTATCGACCGAAACGCTATTGCAAGTTTGCAGCGATAACACAATAGAGGTAGAAAACGGTTTAGCTTTGTTCGTCGTCACTTGCGGGTTATTGGAATTGTTCGAAATTTCTTCCAAATGGCCAGACTTTAAATTGTCTTCACGGAAAATTCCGCGTCTGCCGAATCATTTGACGTAGACAACTACAAAGCAATCTTAAGGGATTGTCTAACCTGGTGCACAGAAGTTGTAAGAGTAACCGAAGCAAACGAATCTGTGGCTCTTGTCAACCTACCCATCGAAAGCGATGTTGGAGCCGAAAATTTCACTCATTTGGCCTGATGTATGCACCAGTAGCCATTTTCTGTTGTTAATCTTAATCTACTGAATGACCTTTAATACCTAACATGCGTCTAACAACAGAAGCATTGCTAAGACGAACTTGCAGGCGAAGTGTGCGACTATATAGACGAACAATGGCAGTTGCACCAGTTAGCAGCTAGGGCGATTCGTAGAATGCTGTCGAGTAGTCAGGGATTTGTTTACTTTCAATTTGAACATTCCTTACATTTAATCACAGCCTCCACAATCAGGTAGACTCATCATCATCATAATAGTCAGCAATATATCAATGGTTCTCATTGGTGCCTACCTGCCGCACAACCAGGAAATAAACCGAACCCTTTACAGAAGGATAGAAGAATAAAGAAGGAGAGGGAAAGGGACCTAACTGTTAAAACCAGCTACATCTGTATTCAAACATTCGGCATCAGAGTGCTTAAACTTTACAAACAAACAACCGAGCTGTAAGTGAAAGTAAGATGTCACCAGCAAGACAGCTTCCTTACGACTTTCATTGTCCAGCGTCATTAAATGTTCGGCCAAACAACGACAACATTCACTTAAGTGAGTTCTGTTAGCCGCCGCCCCATGCAAAGTCTCCAACCACCGACTCTCTTAGTCCAGAGCTCCACATCCCGGGAGACGAACCGGACTTACAGTGGCCAACCCCTTCATGAACGACTTTACTTCTCTACGCCAGCTCATCATCTGTCCACCTTGCACCTTATGCCAGTCGGCCGCAGCATCGGCAGAGGTTGCTCTGTGTGGCAAACGACTAGTATATTACCTAACAATCTAAGTCTGTGCAGACGTAAGGATTGAAAAAGAGAATTCGTTCGACAATCACTACCACATATCTGCTTCCTAACCTCCTCGTTGCCTAATCGCTGGTGTCACCTGACGTGAGCGATCGAACCCAGACGTCGGTGGTCAGATACCTGAAAACGGTTACTGAGCGGTCAGGTTTCACTGTCGTAAATTAATACAACTCGCACGTTCGCCTTATACGCGTGACCTATAAGCGTCAGCGAGATGTCTCCGTCGCCGGAGGTGCCCCAGATTGGCGAATATCGCCCTAGCTTTGAAGATATGCGCTTCTATTTCATTCCCTACATCTCCATCGCCTCCACTGATGCAACTTTCTACGTGCACACACCGGCCAACAACTCCCACAACTTCATTACCTAACACCAACTCTACGTAACCATAGCAGTCTTGCAGAAGCACTTTACACTTTGAGGTTGCAAAGTGCATATCGAAGTACTCAGTGGAACGCGAAATAGCGTCTAGCATTGTTTGCGTTGCCTGGAAAGTGTAAAACAGCAACACTTTGTCGTCAACATAATCAAGGTCGGTCAGCCTTCCACCGGGTGACGGGTTCGCGCCGACATCTTGAGTGCCGCAGACAGTGCTGTATTATTATTTCGTTTTTGACAGAATTGTACAAAAATGGTTAAAGTGGACAGCCTTGATGTACGCCGCTTGTGATGGCGAAACTGTCAGATAGTTCACGGTAAACCCTAATGTTATATGAAGTATGTGACTGAAGCGCCGACAGTAAGTTCACATAGTTGGTCGGTACACCTCTGCGTTTAAACAATTCTAAAAGCGTAGATCGATCCACCGAATCGAACGCACTGTCATGATCGAGAAATACTGCGATTGTTGATTCACAGTTTACATGACGCTCTTCGGGAATTTGACGAAGAATAGAAATGTGATCATGCATCCCTGCCCAGGGCGAAACTCTTGTCTGTTCTTCTGTAATGTTCGCCTCTCGAGCTGGAGTGAACTGACAGTTTGTAATGGATGTCAGAATCCCGATAATGACCGGTGTCAAGCTGATTCCTTTATTGTTATTTTTAGAGCCCCTGGTATTTTTTTTTAATATGAGAACTTATCGAGTGACCCCAGCTAGAAAGGATAATCTCCGCTGTTCACACAGGTTAAAACGACTGCATGAAAGCTTCCACCAACGCATCCCCATCTTCTTTGAAAAATATGGATACGAGATCATCTTGGCTAGTAGCCCTATTACGTTTAAGACCCGAAATAGAATTACATTCCTCAGTCTCACTGGGTGGCGCTAAATCTACCAACCATGGTGCTACTGTTGTGGCAACACAGTTGAAGCATGAAGCTAAATTGCTTCTCATAGTGTTCTACCCACCGATCTGATCTTCTGGACTTCTTACAGATGAGTGTGTCATCTGTCTCGCTGATAGTTTCGCCGACGGATGGTCACCTTGGACCAGTAGCACTTATCAACTTAAAGATTTTGCTCGAGCAGTCCATTTTTGACTGGTTATAATGTTCGGCGATTTGTTTGTTGTTTTTCTTTGCTGAAATGTTCGTTTGTTTTAGCCTGTTCACAATAACGACAGAGTTGCATCACTTCTGTGCCTTCACTTTAGCTGCTGGCGCATACTTTTCGCCTTGTTATCTCCCCTTCTGCAATTGATTTGTGTGAGCATGCAATAAAATTCGTCTAAGCCTAAAGTGTGCACACTAACCCTTTTAATTCTCTATTCAAAGATGGTATAGTTTAAAAAGATTTGCGTCGTTTGACACCACGCTTTTTCCGTAGCGTCTCTGTCTGCAGGTCATGCTTAAGTTTAATGCTTGATGGCTACACATGCTGTGCAAGAGGCACTTGCGACCACAAAAGCATTTGTTTATGTTGCTCACTGTACGTGTAGGGGACTGACAAGAGGTTATTACCCTGTGGCTGCTGGTAACCGTTGGATTAAGTTTATGTGCTGTTTGGCCTAAGAATGGTCCAGCGATGTATGTGTTCAATATTGGAAAATATCAAACACTGCCTCTCACCATCGTCGATAAACATATGTGGCATATTCTTGGGTTATTGTCCTTGAATTTGACACGCCTGGTGTTTGCAACCACTAACTGGCATGCTTTTGTCTATTCCTTCGGTCAGTTTACTTGGTCTGCAGGTGACTTCCATGGGACACCGTTTTCCAGTCTACACTGGACAACATAATGCCAATAAACCAAGATAAACCGCACAAGTGTTTGACTAACAACACGCGGTGAATTCCCGTGCGTCAAATTGTCTTCTCTCTACAGATGTCTTGACAGTCGGAAATATCTCATTTTTTTGTTACGTCGATACCTAGATAGGTCGACCGGGTGTTCTTTCTGCCAAACGTTGGTCTGTCCGCCCCACCCGAGCTCGTTGGATCGGACGTCTTGGAATGATGTTATTGCACTATTGTAATGGTTGTTTGCGGGTTGGTATTGTAGTGGAGCACCTACCTATATAATCAGCGATACGATTCTGTTTCCTAGTCGACACATTCAACTCAAGATTTTACATAGCAGAATGGCTATTGGATGGTGTTGCTCCTGAATGAATTCTGTTTTTCGAAAACAAGATACCATTTTTATTCCAACTCCATCCTGAAGGACCAAGGCTAGGGTTTTTCGGGCCTCCATCCGTTGACCTGTTTTGTGTGGTATCACTTCAACACGGTCCACTTCCCCGCCGTAGGTGATTAAGGTGCACGAGCCATCGCATCGCTTCAGCGTCTCCAACAACTTTACCGGCACGACTGTCGATCCACTCATTTGACACGGCATGTGAACACTTTAACCGCTGCTCTGAACAATGGTGAATATGTAAGCTTCCCACAAGTTTCCGTGACAGCGGTTTACCTCGAATGAAGACATGTGTTTGACCAGATTGTTACACAGATGTTTGTGAATGGACTGTCTGGTAATGAAATGTACCGTTTATTTATCCCAACTGTTTTACGGCAGTGACAACACTGATTTGGTAGACACAGTTGTGTTCACGTGAACCAAAGGTACTTGTTTTCAGCACTAAATATTATTACACAGATCACAGTGTTGTACTGTCTCTGACAAGCTTGTTTTGCTCAGCCTGCGTAATTTTGTTGTTTTTTAAAATCGATCTCCTTCATGTTATCCAGTTCGTTCGCTTTATCAACCCCCTTGGTTGAACTTCCTAAATGGAAGCCCAACGGAGTGAACATCCGATTTCCGCCCATGTTCTCTCCCTTTCTATATATTTAGGTCTCTCCGCTACGTGCACTCCATCGACGACTGTCAACGTTTGTTGCAATTTAGGCATTCAAGGCGCTATCCGTCTCACAGGAGAGACCGTCGACCAGCAAACCCTAACCCAACCGGCCTATGTACAACCGGTACTGACTCCAATACCGGACAACTTGTGCATAACCGCCTCCATGGACAGTGCGCGAGACGAGGCATTGCTAAGCCTTCTTACTCGTCCGCCTTTTAGTCAGCTGACTGGTGGTATTCTGATCTACTGCGCGACAAGAGACCAGACCGAACGGCTAGCATCATTCATACGCACAGCATTGCAGGAAGTTGTCGATCAGGTACGCACTCTTTAACTCTGTTTGATAGCTGAAATATCTGTTTTGTTGAGCCTTCTGGGTCTCATTGCCAGTAACTTCAATGTGATGATTGCCGCTAGGTCATTTCCAACTGTTCACTATGATAACGTTGCTTTTTGTTCACTGCGGATGTAAGCTGGGAGTGAGTGTAGACGTTAACCTTTTGGTGACAGCATAATTCTTACGCAATGTGTTGTAAATATTTTCGTTCCAATCGGTTGTTGAATTTCTTCGCTACTCATCTTCGGTAAACCATGTTCTCTTGAACAGACGACGTCATAACCTATCCATTTTATCTACCCTGGTGTGGTATTCATTTTTGAACTGTCGTATGACATACTGGATCTGCTTCCATTCGGTCGACTAGTATTTGATAAATATGGAATTTTTTGAGTAGATTTGCGATCAGAAATCCTTTCTTCCACAAACATACTCATAATTCGCCATTTTTCGTTGTTGTTGTTGTTGTTGTTGTTGTTGTTGTTGTTGTTGTTGTTGTTGGTTTACTGTAACTCAGCCACATGAGTTCAGTCCCTGAAATAAATGAATGTGGGTGCGGTAGTGTTATAGCAGCTGAGCGTCTGTTTGACGGCTAGTCAGTAAATTGGCAATCCTCTAGGATCCGGCGCCTAGCCACATGACCTCGCGTATGCTAAAATAGGTTCCATACATTTTCACTTAATACACATGCTGCTTCACCACCTAACAGTTTGGACTCACTGTTGCGACGCTTCGGAAATCCTAAAATCGGTCGTCGCTCGTATGAATATGCATCTGTTCATATTCTTTTGAAACCCTCTTCTTTTCTTGAACCAATGATTTGGATTGTTCCGGTGGACCTTCAAAAACGAGACACACGTCACTGTTTATATTGTGGGTGGTACTTCAGCACGAATGCATATCCTTTCTTCCACTTAGGTTTCCATTGCACGTAACCGTCACATGTACGTGCGCTTGTGTCTGTCGACTTCGACCGGAATGGATGTACGCCGATATGCTCTACATACGCAAATGGGTGTTGCGCAATATTAAGCTACTGGCATCTGCGCATTGTCCAACTGTTAAAATTTGTACCGCAGTGTCATAAGGACCCTGCTGAGTGCATAGCGGCTGTAGGATGCACGCCATATTGTTAGAATGGATCGTCCTTTCTTGGTGAGTTCTATCGAGGGCAGTGGTGGGTTTTTGTCAAAAAATCTACTGAGGTTGACATTAGTTTTCCATTCGACGGAGCATCCATCGTTGGTGGAAGCACTGCACACATTTTCAGAGTATATTATTGAAGTCCCCTCGTGTATGAGTACCGAGTTCGGAAAATCTATTTTTCAATGACACCACCACTCCGTATGTTTTCGTTTGTTGCGACGTAAAACATATGTTGCACGCAATGAAAACGAACGTAACAGACAGCGACTGATTTCCTCGGTCGCTATTAACATGCCGAAGACCGATCACGTAATCTTTGTGACGAAGGTTGTCCGTGTATCAGTTTGCCACTGTAGCCCGTCACCTTGAGGTCGCTGGAAGCTCTGCCAGTTACGCGTCATAAGTACGCTATTTATTAAGCTTGATGCTCTACCTGCCGTAGTTTTAGGTAGTTGCCGTTGTAACCCATTAGGACATATGGAAAGATGTTGCCATCTTACACGGTTGGTCCTGCTTTCATCATTCAGACTCGCGAACGGGGTTTGTTGTTTTTAATGTATTAAACGAAAGTGCGACCTGTTCACTGTCGAAACTTCCTTTCCTTTTCACCATAGTGATGGTTACGCCGCATTGTATCTCACTTTGAATTCGGATTTGACATTACAACAAAGACAGACATTCTTGAATTATGACACATGTATACTATGGATATGAAACTGAATCTTTCAAGTCTGATGGAGCATTAAACGTGGCCAGAGGAAAAATGTTGCAGGTTTGCTTCCAAGTTACGTAGTCAATCTCGAAATGGCACACAGATTAACAAGTGTTCACCTTTAGGCATTGCTTGTCAGCTGCTCCATTTTACCTGGGCTAATGTGCTTAGAGATAAGATCAACTGTTCCGATCTTTTGATATCTGGAATACTATTCATTTTAACAACTGTTATCGGAGGTGGAGACTCAGCGTGAGGAAAACTGCTCTATATCTGCGACGTTCGTTCCCTTAATCGGGGCGCTGCTTCGAAACGAGGTTATTTTCTTCAGGCAGATGTAGTCATCTTCCTTAAAAGTGAATGTTTTAGAGTCTTGCGATCCCAACTGACCTCCATATTATGTATTCACGATAAGTTTAATACCACTCAAAGTGGCTTTAACGGGCAACTTCGGTGTTTGAAACGTTGCCGCCTTCAAAACTGGTGAGTTCAGCATTTGCTCCTGTCCACCGGTCCCAAACGCCAAAATGTGCGATTGTGGAATGTGATATACAGATTTGCTCTTGTTTCGCTGACATTTGTTCTCATGCCACCAGGTTCAGACTGTTTGATACTCCGTTTAAATTTGGTATAGGCACCGCACCAGGGCCCGTTCATGTGAAAACTTCTGAAGAAGGTCATACAGAAGTTACTAAAATTCCATAATAAATCTGTTGAGTCAATGGTTTATACAAACGTGATTGTTCACACAAGAATAGGGCACCGATTTTCAGGAATACTTATTCGTATGAATAGCGCTTTCCAACCGAGAAGGTTACGGACCCAGCCGACTGAACTCGATTTGGGTGACTCTGCATCAGGTCTCACTCAGTTCGGGACAATTTTTACACAACAAACAGTATCAAACGTTGCACTACTTTGTTTCGCTTATGACTTATCGACTTACCCGTTTTCTCAGTCAAACAATTACTGTAATTTGTTCGTTTAGCTTCATTAGTTTTGAATTTTACTATGGTCTGCCGTCCAATCACCGGCTTTTCCCCCGGTCTCTGTCCCTAAGAAAACCGCCGGCCCCTGATTTCGAGAGTATCCTGCTCATGCGAGACTTATTGTGCCGCTCTCTTGCAGAGCCCAATCTTTGTCACAGTTTTAACGTGAAAGATGCGGTGATCTGGTGGCTTTGATGCTGGTAATTTTGAAATGGGAAAATGTGATCAATTGGAAGTAAGCGTGAACTGCGTTGCATTAACCGGATACAGGGATTACGTCGGATTTTATGCACGGATACGTTATTTACGATTTCCGCGGCAAGGTTCATTAAATAGTAGGCTTTATTTGCCTCCAGAAGGAAATTGACATCTTTTATACACTTTTTCAGCAAATGAGTGACAACCAACAATGACCATCATTCAAGAATTGTATGGTTAAACAGTGAAAAATCTTTATCAGTCTAAACAAACTTGTGGCCCAAGTTGGCGGTTTATTCATGGATAAGGAAGTTAAGTTTATGTGGAAGTCTGGCTTTGTAATTCCTAGCAGAAGAGCTAAGCCAGGTACATGCAGTTAAGTGCTTCGAATAAAGACGTTGAATTACATTCAGGGCGATCTTACTTGGACAGGTGAGTTATGTTCGAGTGAATTTTAATCACAAAGGTTTCGCACTCTCTAAAGTGATAGGTGACGGTAAAATCAACGAGTTTTTTCCTGGGACATTCTACTACAACGCAACAGACGCTTCGGGGACCTAGCAAAATGTATGAATTCTTTCGGGGAAAAACAAGAATCCAACCGGTGAAAAGTGCATCCAGTGAGTGAGCACATATGTGTGGGTCAACCTACTGATCAAGCCGTGTGAAATGAAGGGAGGCTTTAAACCTTGTGACTTTTGGTGAGGACATTAACATGAAGTGACCAAGTCAGATTGCTATTTAAAGTAACTCTCAGGCTATTAACAGGTGAATCGAAGTAAAAGTTCGTTATTTTCCTGAAGAGAAACAGCCGTTCGGAAGCAACTTCAATACTTTTGGATGTGTCGAAAAATAGACCGCAAATCAGTGGCCATTTACAGTTCGGCTAAACTGTTCAGTAGAGCGAGCACAGAAATTAGAGTAGGGTGTTCGATTTCCAACGGTACGCCATCATGTCATCCACTAGCGCTCTAATAGTTGTGGTGATGCGTATATTTGCAGAACGGACCAAAACTTAGAACAGTAAAAGGCGGAGCATATTATCAGTTGGCTTGTGCAGACGATGATTCAATACGGATCAATAGCTCACTGTCGAAACGGGAATCTGACGTGTTTGCTCACGAAGCACGTAATCGTAACGGGTCATGTGGTCGACTCCACCGTTTCGTCCTATTACATGATCATAGTCTTCAGATGCTGTCGTTTCCTGAGTGTTGTTAATAAAGCATCACACAGCGGCCCTCTGCTGGTAGAGGGTGCTAACACTATCGATCTCTTTGTCGTCTACTGTAACCTTCTACCGCAACTGAATGTGTATTCATACGATGTTTGTCTGTTTCCTTGTTTTTTTTGTCATGCCGTAAGTCTACATAACGGAACGTATGTGTTTTAGTTAACTGATACGAATAGACGAAATGTTAGCATCTTGCGGTGTATATCTTGTCCGGTTGACGAACTGGATAGGGATAGTTTAGTACTTCGGTCTATATCATCTACACGCCCGAATAAATAGTGTGGTCATGATTTGGTGCTATATAAGATGAAGACAAAAGAGAAGACCATTGCACCCCGCAGAACGCTGAAGTCAGTGGTGAGTGGTAATGAGATGTGGCTGCTAAACTGAGCAAATTAGCCGCGGTCGGTAAACTAATCACGTATAAGATCAGTGTTTATGAACCGAATGCCAGATTTTCTGAGAATTTGAAATATCATCTTTCTATCATTGCCGCCAACTTCCTCGCTGTAACCTGGATAACGTTGACGATCAACTCTAGGTCCCCTATCTGACAAGAACATCATTCATGGATCGCTAGCGACTGTCATTTTGATTTGAATCCGTTATGTTCAGTTGTGTGATTTCTGATCTTTTATTCTAATCGTTACTCATTGGTGCTCAATGTGGAATTCGATTATCCGCTGAACAAACGTTGTTCCAGCTGGTTCCTAACCAAAGTTAACAAAAACAGACTTTGCAAGTCTCCCACTTTATCGAGACTCTCTCGCTGGTGTATTATTCTCCTCTATCATGCATTGCCTGTCAGCATGGATACTTCTCGTATAAATTTTCTGATTCATCACTACTGAATTCGATACATTTACCCTGTTCATAGTTTATCCACGTGTGCAAATATTAAATCCTTTTTCACTCGTACGGTCAGGTCATTCGTTCTGTATTTTGTCTTGAACGTACTCACACATGTCGGCTGCAAGATTCGCCTCACAGCTTCAAGCCTCGATTGCATGCACGCTCAGGTAGCTTGATGATATCTGGCTTCTCATACGCAACATATTTAGTCGAATGCCAGTTCGATGAATCGGTTTACTTTCTCACAGGTCGGACGTCGACGTTTGAATTGGACTACCGCAGCATATCACGCTGGACAGACGGCGATTGAAAGAGCCCGGGTACAGAAACGGTTTATGGCTGGACGTGTGCGTGTTCTGGTAGCCACCTCAGCCTTCGGTATGGGGTTGAATAAGCCAGACTTGCAGGCTGTCATTCACTACTCGTTGACTAAGTCCTTCGAAAATTATGTTCAGGTAAGCACACATTAACGTATTATGTTTCGTTTGCATATTTCTTGCTACTATTGGGAACTCCTTATGGTTGTTACTGTTTTTGGTAATTAGGGCTGTCTGAGCAGGCTCGTCGTAACTCTATTCCGGTGCATATTAACTAGCGTTCACTTACTACACTACCTCATACATTATGAGGCCGTTCGTTTACTTCGAATAGTTTTACTCAAATTGGTTTGACATCTTTGCCGATTGTCATGAGGACTTATAACTACCATCGCCGGCGGTCTTCCTCTAGTCTGCGATATGAGAAGGATGTTTTCATCCCAATGGAATCGGTGTATCTACCTACCACTACTTAAAACACTAATCAACGAGCTTAATTATCTCCGTGGTTTTAAGTTGGTTATAAGTCTCAATCATCGGGTTAGATTTAACAGAACTTTTACGGTGTTACCTTCCAAGGCGTTTGGACAACCTTAGTATTACTCAAACGCATGTGGCTGGGCGTTCGCGCTTGATTTTTCGATCGCTATTAATGTGAGGTTAGTGGTGTGGAAGTCCACACGGTTGCTTCAGGGGAACGGACGGGATACAGATGTCGGTCGAGACAAAGATATGCATTATTTACGAGCCCTAACAAAAACGAAACTGGAGTCCAGCGCTTCATATCGAAAGTGGCTGACTGCGAAATCTGCGATCAGTTTTTAGTGGTGTTTAGTTTAGATGCTCCTTTTACCAGCCTACAAAATGTCCCAGGTGACGTTTCCCAAAACTTTCATCGCGAATTAAGTCAAGTGCATGGCTGTTTGTCAGCATTCTGTATCACCTAACGGACTTGCAAGTGAACTAGCTATCAGATTGTTCAAAGCCATAGAACGGTATTGAAGGTAGACAGGACTCCAGCACGCAGTCGTTCGTATGACTGTTGATGCTGTTACCGTTGGGATAATCCGCAAGAGTTTGCTTACATCGCAGTTTTTACAATGTACCTTGGAGATGAGGTTATTCATAGGTAATGGTTCTAATATTTAGTCGAGTCCGTTACTGCCTTGTTTTTAATTTTGCCTTTGCCCTAAAAACGCTCTTAAAATGCGTCTGAAACGTTTCCGTTTCAATGGACTCCATTGATCTGTTACGTGTTACACTTGATTGTCTACGTAACGTTGAGCTGGATACCGTGTGTCGCATTCCGAGGTATCTCTCCATTCAGTTTCACATCTTTTACAAAGTTACACCACCAAATCTGAATCATTGAGCGATTGGTAGCCTTCCTAGGACGTGGCATCCATTTTGTTACTCTCCACTCGTATATAACAGACGTTCTTTCTTAGCCATTTCTGTGACATTACAACCGTCTGTTGTCACGAGCACGATGTGTTATATTTTGGTCGAAGTTCAAGTTGTAGAACTGAATGCCGACGTGTGCTCGATAAGGCTTACTGTCTGCAACCTGCTTGCAACTCAACAGAGTGCCATTTTGTAGCGTACTTAATCTGTTCTCACTGATTTTACGCAGGAAATTGGTCGGGTGGGTCGCTGTCAGCAAGAATCCTATTGTCATGCTTTTCTTCCTCCTGCCCTGATCACGGATCCTCGTGAGGCCAACGAACTTAGGCGCTATGTTTTCGCTAATCATATCGATCTGGTCATGCTCAAACGTTTGCTACAATTACTATTCGGTGGACTGAAGTGTTTTTGTCGCACTGCGGGGCAATGCCCAGGACACTTGCACGCTATTGACGCCGTGGCGACAGGTGAGGCTCTTGACATTAAAACGGAAAGCCTCGCCACATTGTTGGCTTATATGGAACTCGATCCAGCAGGTCCTCTAATATCTATGCTACAGCCTGGATATGCGGTAAGTTATCTGCTTCCGAAGGGTTGATTATAGTGCTTTATAACGCTCTCATTTGTTCTTCGTTCCAATAGCATCGGAGTTACTAAGCTGACTGTTTCCCGGACGGATTCATTCACGCCTAGCAGATCAGCAGGTAGGGTTCTGGCACATTAAGCCATGATCTTTTGGGTTGAGGGTTTGAATAAAGTTGCCCTCATCCCTTAAAACAAGTTTGTCTCTAGTCTTATGTTCCTCCGTACAGTCCTACGTCAGTGGCCTCGAGTAAGAACCATTATCATTCTTCTTTCCCCCTCTCCTTGGATATTCTGGGGTAATATCGGTTCACATACAACCACGATATAGCAGTTATGCATCGGTTTCAACCACTGTATTGATTGAAGTGGTTGTCGTATCGTTTCCTGCCGAACACATCTCATTTCTTTTCTTAACAGAGTGCCACCGTTGACTGTTATGGAGGACCGGCTGAACTTGCCTACGCCTCGCAGCGCTGTTTAGCTGTCGCTGCAGTACTCGGCCTGGAAAGGGAGCGCAAGGATGAACGTGCTATTTTCTCGTCACGACAGCTTACCATCAATCTGGTGGAGCTGTGCAATCGTTGGGGCTGGCGACCGAATACAGTGAGGCAGGAATTGAGAGGTTTAGAATGGGATAGCAATCGTAATACCAATGCGGGATCATCAGCTGATACTCAGCGCGCTCCCTATCGCACAGGAATCAATATCAGTTTCTCTAATTGGAGTTGGTGGTTTTGGGTCCATGGACCGGAATTGCCTCTTAGTTCAGAGCGTTTAGATCGATGTTTACAGTATCTGCACGATCGTCTTCATTCTTTGGAGACTGCTGGATTAGATAGTCTTGATCGTTTGACTCAAACTTTGGCAAGCGTAGCAGAAACAGAAGTCAACAAGGTCTACCCAGCCGTCCCATCAAAGGAGAAAGAACTGGATGATTGCGCCAGTAGACGAAAAGAACGTTCGGATTCGGCGCATGCGTTAGTAAAAGCACACTTTATGAAGGCGACTGAGGATTTAAATGGAAGTGAAGAGGATGCGGCGGGGTTTCATTGGCCTCCTCCCGTGTCGGACAACCAGGTGAGCAAATCCTGTACTCATTTGTAATGGTATTACCGTTGTAACTAGACCACGCTGATAACTGTCAGCGGGAACATACAGTTAAACGACCAGTATTATGGTGAAAGTGCGGACTTTGAAGCTTGACTCCCTCTCCAAATGATTGAAATGGAGTAATCGCTTCGCCGCGGTCCCCTCAAATCATGACTAGTTCATACCGGTAACAACAACAAGGGTCTGAACGACAGACTGTTCTTCTCATTTTTTTGTTCAGTTTGATTACCATTCAAATTTGGTTGCGGCTTTCGTTTTCAGCTGACTCCTTTCGGACGGATGCACTACCCTCGGGTTTCGCTCTTCTCAGAGCTCGCCAGTGAGAACTGTTTGTTAAGCGACACACTCACAACAAAGTTAAGCTCCAAATTAAGCTAAGTATCTAAATCTAACTTTATAAAAACTAAATTTCTGTACATACTTTGTTAACAGTACTTTTAGTGAACCAATCAGTCAGTCGTTCTGATTTACTACGTGCATACATGCGACACCGGTATAACACAGTCACTGTGATCGGATCCCACGGACGTAGTCCTGCTTGTCTCTTATTTTGAACATGCCTAAAAAGACATGCGGCAGAGCATAGTGGATACCCGAGTTAATTTTTCATTGTGTACTACTCTCGGGATGGGTGTGGGCTCGAACCGTAGCACCCATGAGTGGGACTGACAGCTGGAAGTTTATATATGGGGTTTTTCGGTTAATTCATTACTCGAAGGAACTGTCAGATGTTGGCAGAAATCCATTTGTTTTCTAACGCTAACAGCGAGTAGAACCCTCCATCAATTTGCAGAAATATGTTTGATACAGGTTTGTTGTCGTTTGTCACCAATTTTATTTTCCTGATGATTGCTCCTTTACTAATATTGATAGTGAATCGCTTGTGCCGACGAATGGATGTTTAACTTATTCGTAGAAGTTCGTTGATCTAGAGTGTTTCAACTATCCACTCCGAAATAATCCAAATCTCCATACTTTCATCAATCATTCAAACCTTGCTCAGTTGGTTCAGTGAAGGTAGTAACTTCAACCTACCTGGGAAGTCTTGATCACAGAATGATCGATTGAATTGAGCTGGTCGGTTTTGTTTATTCTCCTTTCGAACACTATTTATACAAAGTTACGTTGAACATAGAGACGCGGTTATTCAATCATGCCTATTGTAATGTCACTAGCATTAGTTATTGTAAATGGGGTGAATTGGACAGGTGCATCGAAGTCAACCGGCAATTCGCAGAAGTCTACGGCCATTCATCGTCGAAAACGCGAGTAGACTTGCATGTCAGCACGGTGACCAATTCGGATAGCATGCTACCGCAGCAGTGAATTTTTATGTAACGAACGTCGAAGTAAAACAAGTTGTTTAAGTGCGTCACGCGTTACAACAAACGAGCTGCAAGCGCAGCCGAACCGACCAATAGGAAAGCCAAGGCGTCGGCGCCAATTGTAATTCTTCATTTCGCCTATAAAATAACCAACAGTAACTCATTAAACTGAGATTTGCTCTGCCACAAAGTCAGCTTTTGATTTCATTCCTGAAGGTAACGGCATTTCAGCAGTTGTCACGCTAGTCTCACAAACACAAGGGTCGCGGGTTGTAAATTGTGGTCCGGATAAAGACATGTACTGCTAATGAACCTTATTAAAAGTGAAACTCGGATCTAGTGCTTCCTTCCAAGGTGGGCTAGCCGAAAAGGTCTGTCTGAATGCAGAGGCTGGGATCAACTGTGCGTGGTATTCAAATTGAAGTAGGCTTTTAACTTTCTAAGATTGCGGCGAACTATTTAAATAGTAGATATCTGATCTTCGCTGAGAGACATCACTTCACAGTGGTCGTCCCTCAGGTTGGGGCTATTAGATATGCGGTGCTCATCGTCGAGAGAGAATTCGTGTTCGAAGTGCAACTGAGTCTACTAGAATTCGCTTCTGTTGATCGCGTCTATCCACATTACATCAAGGTATCACCAGTGACTTCACGCGGAGAAGTAAATTAAACGAACAACACATGTATTGCATCACATTGACTAACTCCAATCCATTGAATAAGCAAGAGCTACTCCCCTGATTATGCCAGATGACGAATTACTGTGTATGGCGTACACGAACTATTGGTGCTTCAAAGTGTGGTGAATAGCAGACTAGTCAAGAGTACGAATTAATCATACACTCTAGACAGCAATTCGGTATATAAGTTTTATAACCCCAAGAAGGTGATTGGTTAACGGAAAGTCACTGCAAGTATTATGGTATATATTGACGTCCCGGTGTTCACGCTGTTCGGTGTTTTTTGGGGCGTCCGTTTTCTCATCCTAAAAACGATGAGGTTTTCGAATTGTGCTAGTCTCCAGCTGGGAAGCCCTTCCGTGGATCGCTGTTCTTAGTGTTCTGAAATGCATGTTGGCAAACAGCCGCAACCGCTCAAGCGATCATCCCACCTGATTTGGGCCAATTGGTGAACAGAACGATAGTGAAATACGGCGAGTCTGTTAACATCGTTGCAAACAGACCGCGTTTCAGAACGATAGAACAAAACAGAACGCATGCAAGCATTATATACCTTTCCCTTCGACCAAAGCTCAACGTCTTCTCGACGCCACAGATGACGCACGTTGATACACGTGCCTTAGCTATTCCCGTTGATATCTCACCAGCAAAATCAGAATTTGATGGGGTGATGCTATCCATAGCCTCGTGCGGAATACTTGCAATAAAGAAGGTAGAAATGTGAGTGCCTCAGCTTTATAAGCAGCACTTTGAAGGTGAGAAGCGCGTTTTATGCAGACCAACCCGAGTCATTCACTTTGTTAAGCATAGTCTACGTGTCTAATTAGTGCACACGAGTTCTGACAATTCTGCTTACAGCCAACTCTCTTCTACACGGTATCCTCCCGTTTTGTCCATACAGGTGGCAGCTGTCCAAAGCACGATACGTGAGTTTCTCCGAATTCATGGACCTAGTCAAGGAAAACGAGTTACTGGACGAACTTTGGCGAATTTGCTGCACGGGATACCGACACCACAGTTCCCCAGTTCAACTTGGTCTCGAGTTGGCCGATTTTGGAGAGCTCACTTGGATGTGGACTGGCCCCGGATTAAACAGATTGCTACCCACGAACTGCTCCAACGTATGTGCGACTTCTGACTTCTGGTATATTTCCATTTCCGCCGTCTGTCAATATTTTGTAAACGTACCGGTGTACTCGTTTAATTTGTTGACATGTTTTCGCACATCTAAACATGGGGGAATAATTTTCTGCGCCGGGTGAAACAAGAGGACACAGTTCTGGATCCTTACGATTGGTCAGTATATTGTCAAGTAAATTGGATCATTGACCGTATTGGGGCTGGAAGTACGAGGAAACTTCTTTTTTAAGTGCTGGTTTGGACTGTTTAATAGAATTTTAAGAGCTCCCATTGTAAGATCGCCTTCGATTGTTTGATTGCAACATTGTAGGCAGGGTGCCGTGTGAGTCAAGTGTAATGACACCGATTTCCAATGGTACAAAAGCTGAAAACCTAATTCTGTAAATACTGTTGAGCAAAACGACAATGAGAACGACAGAGTAGCGAACAAGAACTGTTTTCTGTGTTCGATCGTCAGGCTAATCACAACACAATAAATATGAAAACAGTAACTAGGGCGGGTCAGAAAAACGGTCAGTATAGGTTATGGACGGCGTGTTTGTTATCAGTTACACAGTAACTGTTCAAATCATAGGCTTGATTGGTTTTGGGCCAGGGGAGGTTAAGTGTCTGCACGAACTTCTTCTGAGCGCAAAGGTCAGGATTGCGTAACGTTGTTAGAGAATCTTGAGACGTAATCCTGGCAGTCCAACAGCCGTCGAACTTGGTCCTCATGCTTATAGCGAGCGGGACACCATAGTAGAAAATGTTCGAGAGATTGAGCGGAAACTAGTCCACTGTGAAGGCATATTGGATGGGTTGTCGGAAAATTACCGTGCAGATTTCGAGATGTATGCTAACTGTATTGCAACCAAGCGAATGGACATCAGAATGACCGACCTGTCCAATCTCCTCCGTGAATTCGGACAGAATTTTACTTGAGGCACTGTCACTAGGACCTAATTTTTGTTGTCCACGTCGTAAGAATAGTCAGCTTGGCTTAGAGGTTCACTTCGAAAAATTTTATCAGTTGACTGCCCTAACTCCATCGTCATCTTTAAACAGAGAAGGACTAAGATAAACGTTGGTGAACTCGTGCTATCAGTCTCTTAATTACACACCGCAAATGAAACAGCTTTTGACGAACCAGCATTTAGATGCATTGAAGTGTTTACAGAAGAACGGGCGTATAAGGCTTTCCAGACCGGGTAAAGGAACACGAGTTGTCTTGATGAGCAGAATTGATTACGTCACCAAAATGAATACTACACTAGCTGGTAGCTCAAAATTCATGAAGATGAACGCGGAGGAAGTTGAAACACCATATATAGAAAGAGCGGTACCTATAACGTTGCGTGGAATGAAACGGAAGGGAATAATTGATTCGGTCACTCTCGGGTGCATTCATCCCACTGGGACAGTAATCCTTAGTTTATACGATCTGCCTAAAGTGCACAAAGCACGTTTACCTTTGAGACCCATTTTAGATATGTGCAACTGGCCCTATCATGCTGTGGCCAAATGACTTGCCGGTCTGCCCGAACCCATTAGGTTGGAGTTAGCAAAACAGTCTCTGGGACACGTTTCATTTCATTGACGCAATCCAAGACCTGAACCCAAACAATCAAATAATTTTCTCATTCGATTTTGCCTCACAATTTACGAACTTGCCTCTTCAGGCGACAGCTGATTACTTACGTGATTAGATCGAGCGTAACAACAAACGTGGGTATCCCAAAAGATGAACTGAGAGAACTGCTGGTGTTTTGTACAGGTAACGTTCAGTTTTTCCTCAACAATATTATCTACTAACAGAAAGATGGAATGGCGATGGACTCACCTCTAGGTCCCCTGTAAGCTGACGTTTACATGAGCATACGAGATAACCAACTGAGTGCAACCACTGAACGATTTACATTTTACAAACGCTATGTTGACATTTTTTGCGTCATCAACGAGAATGCTAACATGGACAGAGTTATGGCAGCTTTTAACCCAGCCCATAGAAGTATGAAATTTACCAAGATATCAGACAACGATGCTCAAATAAACTATTTGAATGTTGGCATAGTAAGAAGAGAATATGGTTCAATACGATGAAATGTGTACAGAAAACAGACTTGGAGTGGCCAGTACATTCACTTTAAGAGTTTTGTTCCGCTAAACCAAAGGCGAAACCTCACACGATGTCTGACGAGTAGAGCGTTGAGGATTTGCACCCTTGACACTTTACAAGCTAATCTAGACTTTCCACAGGAAGTGTTCATGCAGAACGGCTACCCAACGTCTTCCATTCAGAAGGCTATACAGGTGGTAGAGCTGAAACTTAAGCCACCTGTGAATAAGAATCCTGCGTTTATTAGTCTTTCTTACAAGGAAGATCTCATGGCCGATGCTATATCAAGAAAGCTCAGAAAGTCAGTCAAAACAACCTACTTCGCCGCCCAATTGTGCGTGAGTTTCCGTTCAACACTGTTTATTATGTCACAACTCAAAGAAACTTGTGTTCTACAACCAGTTGTTTTGTGTACTCATTCGTTTGATCGTGTCGAGCATCATATGTTAGTCGTACCACATGGCGACTGTCTGGCAGAGTGCGTGAAAATCATCCTGCGTGGTTGATCAATGGTGTGATTAAAACAGTTTCAAGCGCGACAGACTCTAATAATTCTGTCAGTAAGTAAGATGCTTTTCAGATTTTCTACCGAGTGTCAAGGAATCGATCAAAAATGATGAGATTCCGAATGTTGACCATTGCCGAAGCCATTAGCATCCGGTTGCGCAACCCTGACTTCTGCGCTCAGAAGAAGTTCGTGCGGACACTTAACCTCCCCTAGTCCAAAATCAATCAAGCCTATGATTTGAACAGTTACTGTGTATTCAAGTTGATCATCACTCACATTTGATCGCAGCATTCGCATTCAGATAGACTCTCCAGCCAGCCTCTTTCGAAAAGAAGCACTAGACTCGAGTTTCGCTCTCATTAGGGCTCATCAGTAGTGTATGTCCTTGCCACGGCCGGGATTTGAACTCCGGCCATTCCAATCATGAGGCAACCGTGTTGACCACTGCGCCATTGACCTCACTTTAGGCACGACCGAATTATCACATCTGAACGCTCAACCACTCTCGCTTGTGAACAACGATCAGGTTTCCCGATCGTCTCGAGAGGAGACACAGTTACTGCCTGTTAACTCCAATCGATAACCCCGCGATTAGGACTTCCGAGACAGGTCGAGATCACTGAACTCATTAAACCTGCAAGGCGATATTTTAGATTACTTATCAGTTACTGTGTAACTGATAACAAACACGCCGTCCATAACCTATACTGACCGTTTTTCTGATCCGCCCTAGTTACTGTTTTCATATTTATTGTGTTGTGATTAGCCTGACGATCGAACACAGAAAACAGTTCTTGTTCGCTACTCTGTCGTTCTCAAAACAACAATGAACGCCACAGATACAACCATTTCTCGTTGATTTTTTAATGCTGGCTTCACAATAACGGTTCTTTTTATGCATCAAGCAGCTAGAAGGTAGTCAGTCGGCAGTGGATCAGGATTTTTCTATACATCCACGGCAAGATGTGAGTCACGTACGACTGAATTTCGAATACGAGATCAGCCTGAGTTAATGGATTACGACCATAAAAGCAGTAAATTGGTAATATCAGTGATGACACTTTAATGATTAGCCGCCCCCAAACAGTAACTGGTCTACGCATTATACAGTCCGGGTGAATTTGTATCAAAACAAGCGAACATCGTGACAACGCAAGTGAAGCTACAAATCAGAACTTGCTGGAGCGATTTGCCACATGACTGGATAATCCGGTGCTCAAATACGAGACTTAGGGATTTGACCCACTGTGCCGTGGAACGCAATCTCGGCTCTCCCTGTCTGGTCGTCGGGCATCTTTGCAAAAATCGTTCGGTTCGTCTAAGCGCCAGCCCGATCACAGTTTGCAACGATCCTAGGTGATTAGTTGCTAACCTATCTAGTCGGCAGTACTCAAAATTATGGTTAATTTTGCCACCGGCGTAAAGTCTCTGACTCAGTGATATGCCGTAACAAACGAATCTGTTCGTCGTGTTAGCCAACATCGAAAACACGCCGAGAGATGAATAATTCAGGGAGCGGAATGCATGGCGAATTTTGAATTTGTATAATAATCTAGAAAGGCATAAATTATGGCACAAACATTGTCCTGCCTGGACTAAATGTTGCGCGGTACTTGCTATTGGTTTCCTACGCAATCGCATTTTTCGCTGATTGGCTAATCTGTTCCCGTGCTCATTTCACAGCATGCTGCTTTACTTGTGTTTGTAAGTAATATTCGGTTCCTACAGTGTATAATCCTCTATATTCATGTTTTTATTTAATATTGATGGGCTGCGACTCCGGTCATGCTGGTTCTGCAACAGGTCGTTCGGGTGACTGCTAACTAGCCACGAGAAATGCGTTTAGCAAGTCCGCGTTTACTGGGAGACTGGCATCATATTTGAACGCGAATCATTTTCGATGGAGCCAATATGTATCATTTCATGTCCTGCTGTCTTGGCTGAATGTGTAAAGTGTTTTGAGGGATATTGGCACGCGTAGATGAAATGCATTCTACGTTTCACTCCGGGCTGTGCACTTGGAATGGCGTCCTCGGAAATAGTTCCGCTCATCGACGCACTTCGTATAAGTCGAACTTATTGGATCGTTTCTTTCATTACGCCCTCATTCGTTTGAGACAAAACGGAGAAAAAGAGACGGAGCAAAACCTTTTATTGAAAGAACGAGTCAGAAGTAGGCTACGGGACTCTAAATTTATAGGACGAAAAGATTGGCCTCAAGTGGCCTACATGGCAGTGAGGCGCAGAGCAGATCAAATGAAACGGTCATATACGGCCGTCGGAGCGTTAGGACAAATGACCTTACAAGGAGCTTCAGAAAGCAAATGCGAGAAAACAGTCCAGGTGTCGTACGGGCGTTCGGCCGCACGGCTGCTAAGTGACACCATACCACCACTCACGACCATACAATCCGAATAGAGTCGATTGTTCGATAAGGCGTGATTCGTCCTGGCTGCTTCGTTAGAGGATACGCATCCACCAAAACCACATAACATTACTCAATTTCGAATATTCGAAATTCAGTAGAAAGGTACTTATTTTTATTGCATTAATATTAGGAAGCTATGTGACCTATTCTTCAATTCGTGGTATGTAGGACACCCACTCCATGTTGTTTAAAATTATGAAGGTTTGACACCGCTCTTAAGTGAATCCAACACTGTGGTCAACTCTCTTAGATCTCAATACTGTCCGTTAGGCCCCACGTGACCCCAGAATGTCTTTCCTAGAACACCGAAGGAACTAGTAAGGCCAGTCGAAACAGGCCCACTCTAAGTGGTTTGGTTCCATTGTACAAAACGAAGAGTTCCATGGCTATCGTCGCTGGGCCACCATGTTCCGGTCATGCTATATCTTTGATGTGGCAACAACTGTTTCAGTAAAGTGGTGTCATGAACAGAAGATCAAGTGTCATCTATGCGAGTAACCTCGATAAAAGCAGAATGCGCAGTGAAGAACCGATTACGATGTGAACAGGAGGCTGTTTGGTGGACTGAGGAATTCATGTTATTCATATGGGTGGATCACGGCAAAGAATATTACTGACTGACCTTACGTGCTCAGGTGGCGTTTCTCGCCTACTGGTGCATGGCAGCCTCCAGATGATACTCAGCTAATCGCCTAGGAAAACTACAACCACATGTTCATACCATGGCTGTACGTAATTCCCTGATCTCCTTGTTAGATCTCACAGAATTTGATTATCGCCGAATTCATTGTAGCCAACACTCAGTAGTACAGCTTCAGTGACAGAAAGCGTTTCTTCCGATGGAAAACTGTTTGCTGTGAAGTCCTAGGTAGGTATATCATAACTCTCCGTTTGTTTCTTGAGGCCAGGCAATAGTAGGTAAACTCACTTGTTTACCGTCATCATCAGGTTTGGACAGAAGTGGTGGAAGCGTTTAATCCTATCAGCTGTAACAGTGACTGCGGCAAGACCAACTTAAAAGACAATCCTCTGGAGAAGCACGTTTATCCACTTAACATCAAAACCTCAGCGTTGCCGTTTGGTATTATTCTGAAGGATCAATCAAAGAGGACTGAATTCGGAATTTTTCATTTTCGAATCAAGATCTGACTGAACTCTGTTTTGGATTCCACATTCTTTTCGTCCAGCACACAGCTCAAAAAATCAAGTTGGCCAATATATTACATCTATTTTCTATAAAAAAAGAGCTTTACTTATGTGGTCTGCAGCTAGCGTCCTCCTCCACGAATCTGACGTGATAACCGATTTTAAAGAAATTTCCAGTGTTTACATAAACCTTCTCATACTCTGTACGGTACAGGGTAACAGATCCACTTGAAAATGCGCTTCGTGCCACCACTGATTTCTCGAGAGTGCTTTCCTCGCAAAAAACAGCTGCTGGGAAAAGGGATGTCTGCACCATTTACATGTGTCAGCGCCGCAAATACTGTTTTCTTAACAAAACGTCACACGTTCTCGAGAGGCCGGTTTCATGCGAACGGTAAGAATCACCTTAGCCTGAAGGTAATACGTTCGTTCGAAGCGAACAAGTGTTTAACCCGTAAGCTTCCTGCGCACTAAAAGGCAGTACTCAACTAAACGTTTCATTGGTTCTCTAGAGATTTGAGCCCGGTGATAAGTGTGAGTAAAACGATAACAGATCATTGAGAGTTGGGAATACTGTTTGATTGGAGCAGCTGTGGCGATTTCACTAATTGGGCTAAGACCAAGGAAGGTTGTTCAGCCGTGTGTAATGGTTGCTCGAACGGTGGGTGGATTCGTGCCCAAAGTTAACGGTGGTCACGTTGTAAGTCAGTCTTTCATTATTTCTCCACGCCAGACTAAACTGGAAGCAAATTTTCTCAACGGAAATCGATTTGGAACACGATATTCCCACAAAAAACCGGGAGATTTTTATAATAGTGAAACAGTGCAAATGACAGTTAAGACAACTTGGAGCAGAGACATCTAAACTGATTCCCGCTACTGAATTAAGTGGTGCACACATTTCGGGAATTATTCGCTACCGGCCGTGACGCTTAAAACTACTGTGAATGGATTGAATCTGGAATTTCACTTGAGACAAAACGATTTTTGACCGTTCAACCTCAGGAGAATTCAACTACACTTGTAACAGGAAACTGAAAAACAAGTTAAAGTTATACCGAATGAAGATATCCTCGGGGAAACGACTCGTTCAGTTTCCTCGTTTGTTTTTTAGTAAGGCACTGGGAAGTTCCGATGTATTGAATTCAGCGGGCTCAACAAAATTTCAACTAATCAAGTCGGGGTCGTCAGAAACTTTCCATAAGTTGCAGAATATCAGGATGTCTTTTTGTGTTCAATCGACTGACACTAAGGGCGGTGGACGGATCAGCCAATACCGCTGTCTCAGGAAACGATATCGTCACCTACAGCACCAACGAGGCAAACCATGCGATGCATGTTCCAGTTGTGTTGCAGAAGACTGAACAAGCCGGCTTACCTATCAAAGACCTAGTCAGTTGATGAGACAACTAGCGGAATTACTCAGTCACGAAGGCGGTCAGGTAGAGTTCCAACCATTACTTGAAAGCGAAGACAATTGAGGAAACCGAGGTACCTACGTCGAAAACACCGATTTGTGGAACGCAGACTCACAAAACCAGTCACTGACCGCCAATCTTTGTCATAATCAGAAAGGCTCCCAGCTGAAACTGCACGTTGCTTTTGTCCCACCCTCTGGTGCCGTTGTCTCCGGTGTCAAAACCTGTGTTGGAAATTTTTAGTTCAGCTGCAAAACCGAACATCCTCTTTTGGATTGATTTTTGTTAGCATCACACCACAATTGTTCTTCAAAAAATGTGCCAGCACTTTTGTCCGCTTTGATCCAAAACTTTACCATTGAATAAAGTAATATCGCCTCCTGTTTAGCTCACACGGCGGTAGAGAATAGAAATTTGTGACAAACACTTCCGGTAACGTAGGATGCATTACAAACACCCAGGCGGACAAACGTAGAGCCAACTATTTGTGACCAAATTATTTTTATGGTTGTCAGAACGGCCAAATGCAGTGAATTATTCAATTATCTAATGTCACTGTCAAGAAATGGTTGATTTTCCCGTGACTGTCATAGTGTTAATGGCGAATCGTACACTGAAGTATGATTCAGTTCAAATCTGATAAATTATCAAAATGTGCACTCACTGCTTATGTGTATCAAAACACGTTTGACACTTCATGATGACCGAGACTACATTACCCCCCCCCGTACTCTGCTATCAGATAGTTCACCTCAATTTTGCTGTTTCAAGCCGGGAATTCCGATGACACTTAAGAAGTGGTACGTAAACCAGCCAATAAGCCTGCAACCGTAACCAAAGAATAGGAGACGACTGAGACCATCTGCTTGCATTCCTCGAATTAAATGTGAAGCCGAAACTGCAGGTCCATCTAGTAATAAATAGCCAGTTTCTGTGAGTAGGCGGAACACGTTATGGTGGACGGTCCTCCAATAGATATCATTGGCTGACAGCTTCACTACAAGTTTTCCGTCCTCTCTGCTTCAGTCATCATACCACAGTTACAAAAGTCTCACTTCGTGTCCAATGGTCTATTGATTGCACTACAGGTCATACATCACAAATTCAAAATGGAAAGCCTCTAATTACCGGAAGGGTTCGTCGGCGACCTAAACTGAGCAACACCTTGACAGCGGTGGATTCACTGGTACCATACATTCGTTAAATTCCTTACTGCCGTGAGGTCATAAACCTAATAAACTCGACAATTTTGTCAGCTAAGCAACTTCGCCTGTTCACGAATTTAAAGCAGTTTGTACAATGTCCAAAGATGCTGTTCAAACCCTTAAGATGTGTGTGAAATTCCTGAGTTTTTGCTCTTCACTTGTTAGCAACGCACCTGCAAAGGGAATGTTAACCAAGTCACTCATAAATTGAGGTCACTAGCAGAAGACTGCAAACCCAGGTTCATTACTGCTGAACAGAATCATCACGACGCAACTCTAGACGCGGGCATGCTAGAAGTACAACGTCGCCTGGAGAACAGGATACTAGATCTAAACTCTGATTCCGAACGGCCCCGGTATTTTGAGGTGACCTACTAGTAGTCTTATTTCTTTCAGCTCCACCTAACTATCGAAACCGAAATAATCTTCGAATCTCGTTTACTAACCTAACTGCCTCAGAAAAGCGTGTCGGCGACTGCATATTTCAAGTGCTACTTCTATGGTCTTGATCCATATCCACTTTTCGGATGTCTTGTGAAAAACGTGGTGTGCAAAAAAAATGTCGAAAAAATGGGTCAGTACCAAATAGTGTATTCATACAAGTTAACTGTAACAGAGCAAGAAACAACTTGGAAGTACCAGCGAACATCAAATCAAAACAGCGTGTTACGGGCTTATTCATTAAGTATTTTTGGCAAAATTCATCCGCCGGTCAAAAAACAAATCCTTCGCCACTGCACTGTTATCGTACCGCCTGAGCAACTAAGAAACAAGCTAGAGAAAGCCGCCGGTATTGTTGTCGACCACCCTTTGATGGAGACTGACGTTTGGGGTATTGCTATTACTGCAACCTAAACGCGAAGTGGGAGTCCCTCGGATCTATCACTAGAAATTAGTCGTCGAACAAACGACGTAATTCCCTCGTCAAAACCATTGAAGAAGAGGGGCATTGATTATCAGAAAACCACTTCTAGTCGACTACTGACCAGAAGTCCTTCGTCATTGCGTGTGTCGTTAAACGTAATTGGAAGACTAAAAAAGACAGTTCACCGGTGGCGTCCGTAGTCTTGATGTCATGTACTATTTAAAAGAGGGCCCATATGCTGACACATCATCCAGTACAGACTAGGTATCAGCGATTCACAACCTGTCACTGAAGGAGTCACGATTAAATGTCATCAGAATGTTATATTTCACACGTCCCAAAAGTCTGACTTGTTCTCTCGAGGAAACGACCCATTTCTCGTGCTGCTCAACATGCACAGAGTTAACATCGAGTTTCTGTGACCCACGAAACAGAACCCCTATTGCAGCGACTACGTCTTCAAAGAAACTGAATATCGACTTCAAGAGCCTCTCCACGTCCACCACTGACAATAATTACTTGTCAATAATCACTTATGAACGATCAAGATTACCGTTCATCTTGGTCATTGCCTGCTGCCACATGACAGTATTCACTGTTATCGTGTCTCCTCCAAGTGTTCTCGATGTGCCTTCTCAAGTCCATTCAGACCAAAACCACGCCCTCATACATGGAGAACTTCCCGCACGACAAAGATAGTCATCAGCTGCACTACGGCTGATAACCTCCAAACAAACAGGTAGTCTGATGTGGTCAGCTGCACCTAGTGTCGAATGACACCGCTTGTAACAATGGGGAGGCGCGGGCCTTGGGAACTGGTGCTGCAGGACTCCTTACATTCTATGCGGTATCTTTTGACTACAACTGCACGTGTAAATCCACACGAAGAACCGTTCTACTGCAATCGAAAACCAACTCTAGGCTTCTCGTTGCCGAGGTGTGTTACTGTCATCAGACCTTTTTAAGGCGATGTTATTCAAGATTCCCAGAGTATGACTAATAGCTGATGAGGCCGAATTAATTGGGTGAAACCCCACAAAGGTCAACATTCGCCTCCCCAACGTAGAAGACGGTCACTTATTGTGGTGGATTGCCAGGTCGGGGGTGCGAGTTTTCGAACGCTCGGCCGAATACCTCAACGTGGGGGGAGGTACGTTCGAAAACCTGCCGCGATCGGATCAAGGCCAACGTGCGCAACCGGAAGAGTCATCGCTCGACTAGATCGGACCAACGGGCGAGGCAGGGCAGGCGAAATACGACAGACGGCCAGATCGGAGGCGTGGTTTTTCCAACATT
>QNGE01000364.1:135617-176063 GCA_008508345.1 Paragonimus westermani | reverse complement strand
AGTCTTGCGGCATCACCTCGTGCTCCCAGATGGAGTGAACCAGCTGGAGCAGAGCGCGTTCCAACGCCGGACCGCCATTCTTCAGGATCTCACCTGGCAGCCCATCCTCGCCTGCAGCCTTCCCGTTGCGCAGTTGACCAATCGCCCTCTGCAACTCCAGCAAGTCGTATGTATATATACATATGCGCTCACATACGTACAGTCGGATGTCTGGCATACCCACAAGGGAACCATTGAAAGAATACTCAGTGAACATCAGTTGTCTAAAGGCAACAAATGATGCAAACCGGTTTACAATTAAAATGCACGCACCTGGCTGCCTGGTATGCCCACAAAGGAATCTCTGAACGAAGATTCAGTGAACCTCACTTGATTAACGGAAAATGTAGACATGAACACTTGTACCCAGTGCACGCTGTCTCCATCCAAATCCACAGCGTCTTCATTCTGAAAGCATACTCGGCAAGCCTTGCAGTCCACAAGTTTTGAGGCACTCCGCTTCTCAAAACTCTTCCCAACTTTCGTCTTGAACTGCTGCAATGCACTCTCAACAACTCGCCTAATACCAGCTGACTCCATGAGATCTCCGATGGTCTCAGTCTCCGGCATATCCTGGTCAATCATGCGACGTTCAAGGTTGGACTTCCTGCGCTTGTTACAGGGAAATGGTGGATGTTCTGTGGAATCTGCTGGCACCTGCCTCAACTCATCAGAAGTACATGCAACCTTGCCGGTGGACGGCATCTTGTAGCACCCCTTGTTTCATGTATTGTGGTGAAGCTGCTTCAGGTAGGCATGTTAGCTCAATTGTAAAACTTTTCTTGACCATTCATGGGTTGACGGAGAACGATTCATACGACTCACTACTGTCATTTACTGTTTTCTCTGGCCATAAGTCCTCGGTAGACGTCCGACCACTTATTTGCACAACCTCCCTACCTGAGATCAAAGAGTGCGGTGAAAGTTCCTATAGGCTAGACAGTAATCCATATACATCTCACAAAACAGCGACATGTCTGCGATTATTGACCGCACTAGCACACCCCAAAATAAAGGCAATATCTTGATGAACATCCTCAACATTTCTTGCTCTGTCCAAACATAAAGTGAAGATGGGTACAGGACTACAAATAACAGCTTCAGTTTACTCGTGTACCCGGACTTACGCTTCGTTAGAGCTGGCAACAACCACAAAATTCCCTCAGCCAAACTGGTAAGGAGACTGTCAGTCAAATGAAGTACAAAAATATGGCAACAGGTCATCGTCCACTGGGACCAGAAATAGCAGACACGCTTATTTTCCCATACAACTTCAGCATGAAAAATGCATTCTTTGTCACAACGCATTCCTCATGTGCATTTTGCATAAAACACTTTTACTATCTTGGGGCCGTTGTGATGCTCAAGAAAAGCATCCTTGGTGTGGTTGGATAGTAGGTTCAGAATCACTGACGGTGAGTTCAGACCTACCATCGACTCAAACACCCTCATACGCTCAGGGTTCAACCTGTACCGGCCTGCTTCAAACATACTTTTGCATTGTTCCACAATGTGCTGGAAAAATGCATACACACTAGAGCTCTCCTGTAAGGCACTTTTTATGTGCTTGCTCTTGTTTTCAAAAGGGCTGGTGTTATGACCACCGAACAACGCTGTGGCCTTGATCTTAAATGGCGCTCAACCACTTTTGCACGGTAGCCAAGTGTTCACAGGATACTGATAAACCTGATTACTGACAGACTTCACGGCCTGTGGCGAGCTAATGAAATGACCCCTCTTTCCAGTGAAGACCGTATTGTGGGTTCACTGGTAAATGCGGTTCTTCTGATAATCGCCTAATCCCACCAGCTGGCCGTAACGCCCAGAAGCACCATGCAGTGAATGAAACCGGCACAATACGACTACAATACTGGAAAACCTCACTTATTCCCCTCACCTGTGATGCGGAATAATCAACAATGAAGGTGCAAACAGTAAGCCTACAAGCCAAACTTTGATGCAGATGTTCGAACACTATCCTGTAAAGAGCAATATTTTTGCTGGGCATTAGTGAGTTAAACATGACATCTACTCCGGTTACGTCTACCAACATAGCAGGCCATGTTATGGGGCCGCCATAGTTTAGCTGCTGAGTGGCTTCTCCTAGAACAACATGTATGTACGTCAGACACGGGTGAAGAACACCTTTAGGAGGAAACATGACAAAACTTAGCACGTTTTTTCACAGTAGAAACCTGTAATTACCTTCCAATTTCAATAAATCACGCAACCTTACAATTTAAACACAATCATCCAATTTGCTGTGCTTTGTGATTAGTTTGTCTAAATCTTGTCGACGCATTCTAGCCCGGTACTCCCCGTCCACATACGGCCTTAATTTACCAACGCCCTGAAAATGTTTCGTCATCTCGCAAACATGCAATTCATCATCAACGGCCAGATGCCTATTACCAGGATGCATACTCGACTTGCCAACCTGAAAGTCGTGTGTGCACAGGGTTTGTCTTCTCGATTTGGTATGCGTCAGCCCGTAAATGGACGACAAGGAGCCTTAGCTTCTGTAGTCCGCAAAACGATGATTTGTTATCGTATCAAACGAACAAATGAACAGTGCCATTAGGAGGTTCTTGTCCTTCGTGTTCAGTACACTCAGTTGTGCACTGCACTTCCGTACAGGAACTTGACGGCGGTCCTACCCCTCTATGTTTCTTAGCACTTGCAGCTGTCTGAGAATTGGTGATGAGAAATCTAGCGCAAGTTTCCCGTTGGTACTCCACCTCGAATGTCCTTCTAAATGTGCTCTCACCATTCACCGCAATGTTGATTCAACATACGGAAATGATTTATTGGTATTAGACCATTCAAACCCTATGTAATATGAAATATGGTGTTTTCATGTGGCTTGGAAATGTCCTCTATACCATTTTACCAAAATCTCAGATCACATTCATTCCGTCGGAGCTTCCCAGTTATTCGTATATGAAAGAAAGATCACTCCCGAAATACAGCCAAATGCATCTTCGAGGTATTTTGCCATTACTAAACAAAAACATTGCGTCGAAAAGCGTTACAGTAAGTCGGCATTGACGAGAAGTACGATAAATTTCAAAATCCGCCAAACGATTGAGCATACCCCAGGAAGGACTTCGACGATTTCTGCAAACCGTCCAGAAGTTGAAAATCTGGAACATTGCTCAGTCAAGACGAGCCTTGTGCGTCAACTCGTCGCAGAAGGTCTCTTTCCACAACGGCTGTTTGTGTGATTAAGAAAGTGTGTGCGGTCTCACGTGTTGAATGAGAAAATGTGGGGTGATCACATTAATTGTGCCGAGTAGTCTGTGTAATTTTTCCGCGAAGACTTTTCGCGATGTTAATATTTTGCGTTGGCTGATAAAACATATGACGCTGTCAACTAGTTGTTACGGCGTTCCGGATTAACCAAGCAACCGGTCTCTAGGTCCTGGATGAGTCCAGTTTATTCGAAGGTTTTTATCGGTGTTTTGTGTCAAACCAAACATAGATGCTCAGCGATGCAGTAGTAACGCGAAACTGACAAAATTGAGTAAAATGGAGACCAACAAAATACGTACGTTTTAGCCAGAGGCCAGGCTAACGTGTGGGTGGTATAGCCTATTGTCCGCCTAGTTTCAGCGGTTGTAGACAACCATACGTTTGGTGAAGTCGGGTGAAGTATAATGGTGTATATCTAGAACAATTATTGAGACGGCCGTTGAAACATTGGTATTCCAGATGTATAAAGCCATCACAAGAAACTTACACAACACCTTTGACTCTGATGGTTAAAAATTTCATGAACCATGCTTGGTGATATCAGTGATATCATGTATAAATACATATATCAAGGTAAAAATATGTAGCGACTATCGGAACCTTGGGATGATAACTAGTGGATGATTACTGCCGTCAACGAATGCAAATAGTCGGCCGTTCTACAATGAAAAATTGGTTGTTTGCAAAGGGAAAAGTATGATCAAGAACTCAGGTAGCCCGATTGTCTTACGAGTGTCCTTTAAGTGCCTTGACCGAACACTTGAAAGGCACCCCAAAGATGGTAGAGCAAACATTTTCAAAAGGCATCATTTTCAACAAACGCTTACAATTTTCCCTTCTAAATGCCCCCCCTTAACAAACACGTCTTAATTTCAACTTATATTTCAAATAAATCAGGTTCTCACGCAGATGTATCAATATACCGGTTACATTTGGGGAAAAACGGTTTTGAGCGATGAAACTTTAGTGGGAAAACGTGAACCGCACACATTTGAAGAAGATATATTGGTCAGACGATTTCTCGCTTTCACTTTTCTTAGCAAGCCCTGTTCCTCGCGTTCTGTATCCAATTTTGAAAACTGTGACATCCGCATGACTGTTAGAATCTAAATAAGAGTGGAATAGTCCCGTTAATTTTGAAGGCATGACGACAAGTCACTTCAGCAAAATTAAAAAGCATATTACACTGATCAATTATGATGAAAACTTTTAATCAGTGCTGACTGGGTGACCATTATAATCCAAAGTGGGCTTGTACACATTCCGATCAACTACACAATTTCTTCGAATTCACGTAAAAGTGAGATATCTCAGTTAACCTTGAAAGCACTGCAACTTGCAACAACAGTAAAATCATTCACCTCCACAGCCGAGGTTGTGGAAAGTAAATCACAACGCGATCATACCTGGAAAAGGTGCTCAATTCCCGCGCGGACATCTTGCGTTCCACTGTCTCAGCAACCATGGGGTGGTTCAGGTCGCTAATGTGAGACCATGTTGGACGCTGGTGATGTGTTTATTTTTTCTGCTTGAAAATCACATGGAATAAGTAAGGAAAAATACAACGATTCTCTGAAGTTCTATGAGCAATGCGGCGACCGATATTGTGGGATCAGTTGTATTCGAACGGATGATAAATAACCCCCATCAGGAACGTAGTCTGCTCGTGTGATACTGGTGAGAGTCGCAGAGTACTGCACTAATCAGAGGACTGAAATTCGCTGATGGCTTTCGATGTTGAGAAATTCTCAGTGAGAAATACCGCTGAGCTCCCGCGCCCCCGGAGGTGAGGTGGGCACGGTTATCTGAGTACCCAAAAAAATCAGCTCTACCTCCACGGATATCCACTGGTTGCAGCGCAGCTCAGAGGGGTTCAACAATAAACCGGCTGATGGCCTTGCGGAATTTCACTGAGTTACTTGGATGTTGAATATTTGGAGAAAACCAAATAGATTAGATTCCGTGTGATTGAACAAACAAGCAGTAACTTGTGCACTGAATGGTGAAGGCCAGGGTAAAATAAGTCAGACATTCTGTCAGGGAGGCGGAATCGACTAAAATGGTTATGTTAACAGTAATTGACGTGGTCATCAATGTAGTCCTGAACAAACTGGAAAACGGCGTTCCAGAGAGTTGGATGACTCAGTTGACCGAAATTCCAGCACATACAATCCGATGTATAAAAGTGGAGATCCTAAAGAATTATGTCACCATTGTCGTCAGCCCGATTTATGTACCCTTCAGTCTGAAAAACTCTTAGATTACACACACAGTTATCCAGCCAAAGTTAGTTCGATGAGTACCAACTAACACGGGTTCCCAGCAGGAGAGCAGCGTCTCTCAAATTTGAGTGGTCATAGGAGACTTTCATAGGTGTCCTAAATAAGCTTCCAAAGGTAGAAACCGGGTACCTAGATTTCATATACGCCTATTACTCTACAGACGGATGCTTCCTGCTATCGCAAATGTGAAGCCAAAATCACACGACGGGTAAGCAAATTTGTGTGGGAGTTTTTGTGAACAGACGCATTCCAGTTTGTATTCAGAAACATGGTCCAAGACTTGTTATCTCTTACATTGTGCACCTCAAGACATATGGCTAGCCCACCTCCTCTTCGTAGATGTAGTTGTTTCGCTAGTCAGGATGGGCTGAAATTGTTCGTTACTTATGGTGTAAAGCAACCAGGCTTCCTAGCCTAAGTGACCAACTCCAAAATGACCCAACCCCAACAGAACAATGTTCGCAAGCGTAGGAACTTCCTCTGACTGTATCAAAGTGTCAGCACGAACGTCATGCAGAATAGAGGACAGCAGATAGTTTATCATTGCTAGAACTACTTTCAAATAGAGTCAACCAGGTAAACGAGTTAGTTATGCCCTTGGTTTTACCAGTTTGTTTATCATCATGGCGCATCTGGGTAGTCAACTTGCCGAAAACAATGCTGTTCGTGACTGGAGCACCGGTTGCCGGTAGATACGAGGACCTGTTATGACACTATTGTACATTCTTACAACCCCTCGTGGTGTGTTATGTACGCCGGTGGGTGTCTCGAATGAAAGATAATTGTGGTCGTGGAGCAGGTTCGAATCTCTGCAACCAGTTGGTTGCATATTTTCGGGATGTTATGTATGTAGAAATACTGGATATACTCTGATCTTTTTTCCAAAAGATCAGTGGGCTTCAGGATACCTCCAACGCTATCCGCAATATGGTGGAATGAATTTCTGAAACCTTCGGGAATTGTCTAGCGCGGTTAGAGGAAGGTAAATTTTGGTTGATGGGAATGAACAACATGTGAGTAACCACAGCTTGCGGCATCCCTGGACGAATTTTGCGTTGGTCCTTGTCTTTACTTCGCAACAAAAATTGTACACCAAAAATACACCTAATGCCTTCCTTCTCCCTCTTACAACTTGAAGATATATTTCTAAAAATTTGTTCCTACAACAGTAATATGTATATTTGGACATGAGACCAAATAAATATCTCTTGGGAATTTTTTCGGATATCCAGCAGGAGGAAGCAGATCTTTTACGATGTTTGATGCACACGTTCCGTTTGGAATGAAAAGTGAAATGCCGTGTACAATCTTTCTCCGGAAGCCTTAAGCTTCCCTTTTACGTGTAAAGTTCAGTGCGGGACACGGTAGAATGCTTAGGTAAAATGAAAGAACGCTGCATCTGTGATGTGCTTGTTGTCTCTAGCACTCGCAAACATATTAATTAACAGTTTTAATGGGCCTTCTGCAAATCTAGAAAAGTCTTCAGATTGTCCACGCAAAGGCAGGAACTGAAGCCGCTTCCTCTGGCGGGTTGCTCCAGGACGGGACCATTCACAGCGCAAAAGTATAAGGCCGGCAAGAAGGATGGTAGTGCTGAAGCCAAAAACGGAACCTGTCCCCCACTGAATTTATGTGGTCAGTTCTGTGTAGGATAGATTTGGAAGGGTGACTAGAACCGGCCAACATTTTGCAGGCTAGTATGGTATCTTCTTTCATTCGTGAAAACTATAGTTTGAGCAGATCCAAACCTTGAAATTTGCTCCAATAACTCAGGTGGTGGAGGCCTCTCCCTTACTTCCAAGTCTAACACTATACTTGTTCGACCAACAAGACATCTTCATGAAAGTAAGATGAGTAGGCTTGAAAGTCCATTTTTGGCAATGAGAATCGGGCCAGAATAAACGAGATCAAAGTTTTCCGGACTCAAGCTGCCTACGGTTAGCGAACTTAGAAAAATTCTGTCATCTAGATACAAGGCAGTAAATGTCTCACTGTTGTGACCAAGCTTCAGGAGTCCTCACTTATCGTGCTCAACAGTATTTGGTTATAACTACACCAGTTGCAAGACATATCGAGATCTGACTGTAGGACGGACTCACCGGCGGGGTCTTTAACAACGCTCCGAAGCTTCGTTTAGTGTGTCCACAAAGAAGTGTTTCGGGGTAACAGCGATTGTATTTCACTAACACATAGGATGAGCGGCAACGGTCATGAAATCCACCATTGCGGTGCCAATACAGAATATTTTGAATTTTTGCCCGAGTGCCACTGATTCGGAGAGAGAAGTACGTTCATTCACATAAGCGATCTAACCGCCGTCGAGGCCTATGCTTAAATATATAGTGCAGTGAGAAGGCGTTAAATAAAGCACAATCTTTATTGTCCAAATCACCAGTCACATGCGACGCGCTCTCTCTGATTTATGAGTCATAATTCCAACCCACAACACTCCTCGGTTTCCGTTCACACGTCGTGTGCACTTCCGACCGGTTTACCTGTGTGATCGGCGCCTTCTATTGGCGGCTTTCCGCTTGCTATTCATCGTCTCTTTGTCCAATTTCCTTGCGCGATGGCTCGTCCGGCTGTTTGCTCTGTCCGCCATCCATCCAATGTTGGCCTTGACCGTATTCCAACATCGTGTCGAGATGCTCCTCTAACTGTTGGAAAAACCACGCCTCCGATCTGGCCGTCTGTCGTATTTCGCCTGCCCTGCCTCGCCCGTTGGTCCGATCCAGTCGAGCGATGACTCATCCGGTCGCGCACGTTGTTCTTGATCCGAACGCATCAGGCTTTTGAACTTACCTCCGCGCGTTGAGGTATTTGGCCGAGCGTTCGAAAACTCGCACCTCCGACCTGGCTATCCACCACTTTTCGCCGTGCCCTTATGGACCTCGCCGCGATTGTGCCAGGATGCCAAATGTACACCATTGATCCATCGCCCACGAGGACCTTGGTCGATTTGGAAACTCGTATTCTTGCAGTTCGTGATGGTAAATGGTCCATTCCACCGCCTACTGAACTTCCCTGCGCCGGGTCCGGATGTTTCTGGTCGGTTGTAGTCTCTTATTTTCACCTGGTCTCCGATCCTGAAAGGCCGCCATTTATGTATGTTGTACCTCACGCCATATCTTTGCTTATTCCGGCGTTGTCTTTCTGTTGTCCGTTCAAGAGCACTGCGTTCCAGGTGTTGCCGTTCTTGCGACAATAATTGCCCTTCTCCGTCTCTGGACACGCAGACATCCAAGAGAATACTTGTCTCCCTCCTGTATGTCAGCTCATATGGGGAACTCTCAGTCGTTGCACGCTCTGTCGTGCGATATCCGAACAGAACATCCGCTAGTCCTTCTCCCCAGTTATTGCCTCTACTGTTGAGCCATTCCTTCATTGTACGGTTGAATCGCTCCGTCAATCCGCTCGTTTGTGGATGGTATGGCGATGTTCTCAAGCGCTGAGTCTCCCAGTTCCTCAGCATCTCCTGAATCTGCTGGCCTTCAAAACACGGGCCCTGATCCGTGATAACTCTGTGTGGTACTCTAAAGCGAGCCAGGACGTTGTTCATGAAGGCGTGTGCCACCGTTCCGCTCGTTTGGTCTGCCGTTGGAATGGTTTCCACCCACCGTGTGAAATGATCAATCATGACAATTATGTAGCGATTTCCATTCGAACTTGTTGGGAGCGGACCAAAGATGGCTATACCCCAGGTGTGGGCGGCTTCCTCTCTTACGATTGATTGCATAGGCGGTGTTTTCGTCATTGTCTCTCGGTTCTGTTGCCAATTGGGGCAGGCTCTAATGAAATCACACATCTTTCCGCATCGTGGGCCAAAATACCCTCCGCCGCAGTAGGTCGTACACGCGTTCTCGCCCCATGTGAACACCTGTGTGCGCCAGCCGAACCACACGTTCGGCCATCATACTCGATTGTTCCCGACGGTTGCGAAAGAACCGCCCCGATTCCGATATCACTCGCGTCAAATGACACCATGAACAGCTCATTCGGTTTTGGGATCGTCAGGCACCGTCGAATGCTGGCAGCCTCCTATATGATTTCGTTGAACGCCACCTCCACGTCCTCGGTCCATATAAATTTCCTGCCCTTCCTCAGCAGTTGGAACAATGGATATGTTTTCTGAGAGAACCCCGGCGTAAATTTCGAATCGTAACCGACCATTCCGAGGAAAATCCTCAGTTGCCGCTTCGACTTCGGTGCTGGAAAGTTCTTGATGGCTGTCAATTTCTCCGGCAGTGGTTGGATTTTTCCACTATCAACCGTGTGTACCAAGCAAACGATTGAACCGCGGCCTATTTGACACTTCTTACTACTCAGGTTTAGGTCGGTTGCATCGATTCGTCGCAACACCGCTCGCAACCTGTCCACATGTTCTGGCACTGTTTTGGAGAACACGACGATGTCGTCTCCGTATACAGTTACTCCTTCCTGACCCTCCAGAATGTGAACCAGGAGACGTCTGAAGGTCGCTGGTGCATTGCACAGACCGAACGGCATCCTGATGAACTCGCACTGCTGTCCGTTCACGCAGAACGCAGTCTTCGTTCTGTCCTTTCGTGCCACTTGTAGCTGCCAATAACCAGAACACAAATCAATGAGAGATAGTACTCTAGCCTTGTGCAGGTGCGCAAAGATCTCTTCCATCTGAGGCATCGGGAATGCGTCCTTGATCGTCACTCGGTTCAGCTCTCGGAATTCGACGCAAAATCGATAGGTTCCCTCCGCCTTCCTAGTCAACACGATCGGTGACGAAAGTGGGCTGCTTGTCTTTCGAATGTTCCCTTTCTCCAGCATCTCCTTCAACTGCCTTTTCACTTCTGGAATCAACTTGAATGGAAGTCTCCGGTACACCGGTCTGCACTCCTCACCTGGCTGTAAGTCTATCGTGTGTTCCATCCATCTACAGAATCCGTATTGGTCATCCGCGTTAGTAAACAAGTGTGCAAACTCACCAACACTCTGGCAGAGACTTCATCGAGACGCCACTCACTCGTAACTGATCCTTGGTATCTTCACGACGTAACCTCACGACATCGCTTTCAACACGCAACTCGTTTCTCTCCAAGTCTACGCTCGCTTTCGATCGACGTAACAGATCGGCGCCTATTATCGTCTCTTTCGCACTGTAAATCACCAACGTTGCGTGGCGCAGACTGACACTACCCATATAGATCTCAACATTCTGTGTCCCCAGTACCTTTAACGACGTCCCTCCGAACGCAAATACATGCCAATTACCGGACATAACGGGCAATCCTGGGAATCTTTCTGTAACCGGTGCATCCGCTACCGTATCTACTATCGCACTCTCAACCAAAACTTCCACCCGAGGGATGCCCCCATGATGACCCGTTACTACCGAAAAACAAGGATGAAGTCTGTTGGGGCACTGTCGGACAAAGTGCCCCACCCCATTACAAACAAAACAACTTTTACGGCGAGGTTGTTCACATGCTCGTCTGACTTGTCCTCTTCTTGGTTGCGCATTCATCTGCAAACCTTCCACTGACTTCTCCAGCTTCTCCAGCATCTGTTCGAGCTCCGCGACCTCCAGCCGTCCAACCTGCGTCCGCATGGGTTGGCGCCGTGCAATTTCGACAAGCCGTTCGGTGTTCGTGATCCCACAAGACGGCCATTCGAACGCTCCCCTGCGACTCCGGCGGCAAACTCTGGATGAACCGCTCCTTCATCAATCTACCCTTCGTTTTCTCGTCTGCCTCCGGTAAGGCCACTGTCAACTGTCGTAATAAGTATTGATAGTAAACCAGGGGGTCTTGCGTGTCGCAAAATCAGGCACCATAAAACCGATCCATTGTCCGTTGTCAGTTCTGTTCCTTTGTAAACTCTCGTGTCAATGCGTTCCGTGTTTCCTGATACGATGTTGCGGCATTCGTTTGTTTGCGTAAGGCATAAACGGCTTTCGCCCGTCCGGTGAGCAGTGCTCCTAATGCCGTCAGCAGTTGTGCTTCGCTTTTCAAACCGCCACACCACGCAATCGCCTCGAATTCCGATAGCCGCTCTTCTACGTCTCCGTCCGCGAATGGGCTTGGCCATGGCAACTTCACTGCGTTGTGTTCAGGGCATGGCAGCACTGTAGCGAGAAGGCGTTCAATAAAGCACAATCTTTATTGTCCAAATCACCAGTCACATGCGACGCGCTCTCTCTCATTTATGAGTCATAATTCCAACCCACAACACCCCTCGGTTTCCGTTCACACGTCGTGTGCACTTCCGACCGGTTTACCTGTGTGATCGGCGCCTTCTATTGGCGGCTTTCCGCTTGCTATTCATCGTCTCTTTGTCCAATTTCCTTGCGCGATGGCTCGTCCGGCTGTTTGCTCTGTCCGCCATCCATCCAATGTTGGCCTTGACCGTATTCCAACATCGTGTCGAGATGCTCCTCTAACTGTTGGAAAAACCACGCCTCCGATCTGGCCGTCTGTCGTATTTCGCCTGCCCTGCCTCGCCCGTTGGTCCGATCCAGTCGAGCGATGACTCATTCGGTCGCGCACGTTGTTCTTGATCCGAACGCATCAGGCTTTTGAACTTACCTCCGCGCGTTGAGGTATTTGGCCGAGCGTTCGAAAACTCGCACCTCCTACTTGACTATCCTCCACAGTACCACTGCAGTTCGCTGTGGTCTGCTTTATCGAAGACTTTAGACAAGCGCAGTTGGATAACTCCCATTTGATTCTCGGAATCGACTATCTTAGTTCACTGCTCATGAGAAGTTACTGGGCTGTTGAAACAGAGGTGTCACCGTTTGTAAACGTGCTGTTTTGGGGTGACCATCCTGTGCTTACAAAGGCATCTTCGAATGGCCGCGCCATCAAAGCTTCCCATCACCCGTGAATAGGAAATGAGAAAAGAAACCTGTCTGTCGTTGAAAGTCATTTTACATGTAACACCTACGTGATGCATCCTTGCTTCGCACTGCTTCCCACCGTCGGGTTCACCTTTAGAGGGGAACTCTTGAAGCAAGTCACTTGAAACTACAGCTAGGCCATCTGCACAACTTCTATAAAGCCCTGTTGGTGTGCAGTCGAATCCCTGGGACTTGTAGGCTTCAGTCTCTCAGGTTTGGAAAGAAACGGCGGTGGGTATAGCCTACATCATTGGGGACAGACAGACTACAGGGCTTCAGAGTTTCGTACTCAATCAACTAGGTATGGTCGGTAGAATTTGTTAGAAACATCTTCCCGAGCGCACCAGCAATGACTTTCTCCGACCTCTGGTTTTTATTAGTCAGGCCAGAATCTGCGAACGAATTGTAGATAACTGATTTCACTAAGACGGTTGTATGTTATCGTTTGTTAAAGCTATCTGAGGCTTTGTCTCATCTGGGCAATCGCAAAGGATTGCAATTCGATCTTGTCACTACGGACAGCCCGGCTTCAACTTTTCCTCGCGAGTCGATAGTAACTGTGGTCTTGCGGGGTCAGGGTCAACTCAAAATGCACTGAGGCCTGAAGCCTGTCACAGATACGTTTTTTCATATACCTAAAAATACCGAGAAACAGTTCATCACTTTTGTTTTCTGTTGGTAGAGAGAATACATTGGCCAACTTGTTATTAGTGCATCAAATATGGTGCCAAAATGCTACTACGAAGGGTGTGTTGATAGGTCCCTAAATGTTGTTAGAAATCAGCTGTTCACACTTACATTATCTTTGTTAGAACAGTTACATGATATTGGGGAACAATCATCACCCTGAACCAGACGAAATCACAACATGACCGCTGAATCCTACAAGCACTTCGGTGCTGAGTTTCATTGTTGAACCGGACTCCCAAGTGAAGGTTGAATGTGAAATAAGCGGTAAAAATACTGACGCCATCCGGTTAGACTAAATGTACATTTTTGTATAACCCTAGTTGAATAAAAGTATGGAGAAATGATGCTGCAGAAGATCCTTGACCGGAGTGTGCGTTCGGAACTTTATATTACAATAATGCCTGAAGCCCAGCCGGTGGCTCTGTGTAAACCAACAACTAGGCTGTCGTCGTGCGCTGCCACTTGCGGGCAGACGGTGTATAGGGGCTGAGAATAGAGGGCTGTCAGAATGCAAACGATTGCGCACGGAAATGGACTCGTATATTAGGCCGAACACTGGATCGTCTAATCTCCTGTGGTTTACACAAATGGACAGGTACAGCGCTACCAAACCGCCTAGCTTATTGCCCCCAAATCTTCTCGAACCACTCATGTTCGTTGATTTCACTTACTTATGCCTGGTCGCAGCTATTTTTCCGCATGCGCTATAATGTCACACTTCTTCTCCTCATGGAGTAATCCTAGCTGCGGGAACTTACACTCCAAACTTCGTTATACATGCGGCTGCAGTCGCAACGGTCGACAGCGAATAGTCACGGTTGTTACTAGTCTATTGTCTACAATCATGATCCATGGATACGTGACTATTGGTGGTGAAAATGGGGGTTAAATAAAGTTGGCTGAAGAAGATCCGCAAAGGGTCGGCACATTGTTTCTACAGAAATTGATCAGGGGGGTCACTACCCGGTTAGACGTTAACTATCCGGTCGAAGGTTCGAACTATAAATGTTGGCATTCCAATCGCCTCTGCATCCTAGGGTGTCTTCTGTAAACGCAAATACTCCCGGGGACGTTTGCTTTGTGACAGTGCCAGTCAGCCAGAACCAAACTAAAAGTGTCAACGGTGAGAAACGTCACCCTCAGCAGTTTCGGTGCACCCGAGTGGTTAAGTTGGCTGTCTTAGCATTCCTCCCCATCCAGGGCAGACAATATCGTTTAAAAAAGGCTTACCTCAATTAAATCGCCTTTGGGAGATGTCATCACCTGGATGCAATGTAGAAGTGAACAATTTTGACGCTTCACACATGAGTGAATTTGGTCGAAGTTGTCAGAGGTATTTTTCAACATCATCCTCCCAATCTATTTTGAGTACGGAATGTCTTCGAACAATGCCTTCAGCGGGTAAGGAAACTGCGTATGGACAGTCGAGTCAGATCACAAAGCCGTGGAAGTCTTCACAACTTGCAGCATTTCTCAAACCTTATCACAGCACATACATCTGTTCATAACTGGCAGTCTTAATGTTAGCGGTCTACCAACAATATCGTAAGCGCTTCAGTAAGATAAGAGGAAAGTACGCTGTGCGGGTTATCAGAGGCTCTTGAATTTGTTTCACTGTCAAACTGAACCTCAGCGTCTCTCCGTACATGTTATCAATTGCCGTGTCTTTCTTATCCGCTTTCGAGATCAGGAGATGTAGCACCACGGTCGCTTTCTCCACCACTCGTCAAGCAAACACTGATGGACAGTAGAAAGTTCAACAGTGCTACTGCGGTGCTCTTAATCGACGCTGATGAAAGTAATCATCCCGGTCTCAACAGACGGTTGCCTTCACTCAGTGGATCCGCTTGGATATGCTAAACTCACATGCAAAATTGAGAGTCCAGCAACCACCCTGACGAAGTTTGGTCGACTATCTATTTGCAAGTAGGAGCCATTCGTCGACTATTTGGCTCCTGGGTGGACTGCACATTTTGTAATAAGATAACTAGAAACTTGAGTAGCGTCACAACCCGGGCATTCTTTAGATGGCAGCACCTTAAGCCCTGTCCTGCACCCATAACAAAGGAAAACGAAACAACCGATAATATCACTTTTTGACGTTCCACAAAGTATAACTACTACTTGGGGCTCACATACCGTGTGGGTCCAACGTTGACGATCATGACGACCTAATCCCTGCTGACTGAAGTTAACAGCCCCAACCCGTTTAATGCACAGACCATTACTGTTTTTGACGGTTGCGTAAGATTTGCGGTTATAATAAGCTATATAAAGGGGGGTAAACTAAACTGCCTTCAGTTTTTCTCAACACGAACTCAAAAACAATACCACTGACGGGTTACTGGCACCGAAAAACAATAGTAACAAACCTCGCGGTAAAAAGTGTCCACATGGAGTGGAAGAGAAACTGCAGTGGATTGCTACTTTAGCAAAAGTGAAACAGTGAAAATGAATCCCGAGTAGCTTGCTGACTGGGTAGTGAAGAGGTGTCGATGAATCCAGCTAAAGCTGGAAAATAGCAAGTTCCTATCAAAACAAATGGCAGATGTTCTCTTCCGATGGTATTTCTATCTTGAAAACCCAGCATCAAAGACGGATGTAGTGATTCAAGGAGAGCTCGAGGCTGGCAGGGCTTCCAAAAACTTTGGAATTACCGCATACATTAGGCTCATTCCGTTAGTTTGCTTAAAAAATTCGCTTTCGTTAGCGGCTACTGGGAAAATGCCGTTCACTTCTCCCACGTCAAAGAAATGATTCGCTCGCCTTCACTTTACACAAAGTAGCCATGGAGATTACCCCATTGGGTTTACGTAACAGATCGGTAAGAAAACCATAGTGAAGACAAAAATAGTTTAATCGGAGAGGCTACAAATTCTCTATTACTCTGGGTGAGAAACCAATGAGGTTGACTGGCCGATAGCCAATAGGGGAATGCCAGCTATTCGTTTTAAATACGAGCGTGGTGGTTGTCTATTTATATGCTTTTAAAAAAATGCCGGTCTGGAATACCTGCTCAAACAGATTATGAGGTGTTTCGCCAAAGCAAAGGGTGCTTCCTCGTGATTCCAAAGTTTTTTGGTCTCCTCATGCCACAACCGGTTGTCTTAAATAAGTGACTCTGAACGTCAGGTAAATGAAAGTGGGCCAGCACTAGGGAATATTGATGGTTCCGACTCGAAAAAACAGGGTGCTATTTAAGCGGTGCTTTATTGTAGCCCCTTGTATAACACTCCCTGAACACCTCAGAACTAACTTGGCGGTTGAGGGAGGTTTCCTCTTCCGGCAGCCGTGCAGTTACGTTTAGGGGTTTTCTTCTGTCTAGAGGTCCGTGTATTTGAAGGAAAAGTTTCTGTTTTCACAAGCTTCAAATGTGGTTCTTGTCGTTAACTTTTCGAAGTGCTCGCGATTTCTCGTTTACAATTGCTTTGTACATTGTGGGGGTTCCCTGGGTCTCCAGCTTACCAGTCGGTCACTCTGTGATGGACTAAGACGGCACTAGCCGTGACAACCAGATCAAACAACGGTCAGAGTTCCTGTAAACCGTTCGAGACTCTTTCCAGGTATTATCACAAATCATTCTTACCATTGATTAAAAAATCTGAGGCCGGAGTTCCCATGAAATGGAGATAAATTGGTGAGCTCAGATACGTTGATATCACCTTTATAAGATAAAAGAGATGCGGAGTAAAGAGGGTGGTGTTTGGGAAAACTAATACATTGTTTCCGAAAGTGTAACGTGACAGCAAACGGTATATAACAACACATGGAACCGGTCAAAAATACATTGCTGAAGTTTACACCGCAATACACCGCGCTTATCCGATGAGGCGAGTTCCCCATGAAAGTGAGCGAAGAAGCCTCTGGCTTTTGAGGACGGCAGAACTTCTCATGCGTTTGCAAAGCTACTGCGTGCGGTACAGTAAGTAGCCAGCAAAGTGCAGTTCATTGCCGCTGATATCCGCCAAAAACCAGGTATCTATGGAAACAGGAATTTGAGGGTTAGTAACTGCCGACGACTCTCATTTCTGAAATTTAAAGTAAAACGCTCATACGGTTAGTTGAGAGCTACTGCCTAAGTAGCCGGGTAGAAAGGGAGAGAAGAGCGCAATGCAAAGCCTTAAATGGTCCCGTTAACAGTAAAATAGGTGTGGACGACGACTGGGCCTTCCACACATTCTCAATGGACTCTTCTTCACGGCCTGAGCATGTTCCACCAAGCTTGTGGGACTTTTATTGGCAGAAGATTGACAACTTTGTACCACTTCCGACTGGCTGGCGACCGTCAAAAAACCAGGTGACATTTCAAGATAGAGGAGTGTAAGGAAAGACCTCAGTTCCTCAGAAGAAGATGTCACCTGGAAAAACCGAGCATGAGGCAACTTTGCATTGGAAGTGATCCCAGGAAATTCTGGAACTTCAAAGTGGAGTGATTTTTAAGCGGGCAATTTTGATGTTTTTACTGCAGTTGCTGGCTACTACTTCACACTCACGCGGTTATGCAAAACTTGACAGTCTGCAACGTGGAGGGTAACCACTTCTGTTTCACAAATGAGCTGGCGGGTTGACCTCCCTGGCGAGCCTGGTCCCAACCTAAATGCCTGTATTAAGAACTCTGCTTTAACTTGGAGGTCGGAGTCAGCCTTTATTTGTGAGTTAGTCCTAGCAAACTGAAATCACTTCCCCGTCCTTACAAGGGGCGTTTAAACAAGGTTCTCTTCAGACTAACGTGAATCACCTTTTTGTCTTTCATCACTTTAGGTGGAATCTTCGTATGTATTCTCTGTGTAACGCTTAGGGAAGTCCCAATGATTCCTAGTAGGTTTTCGGTGAGGTCTGCTATAAGAAACGAAATTTGTTCCAACGTTGCTGTGACTGGTCAACATGAAAATAAAATTAGTTGGTATACGTGACCACGAATGAATTCTGCCTCTTCCCAATGACCTTCATTTGTAAGACCTCCATTTTTGCAGGAGACAGTGGAACTGTCTTTCTAGCAACCGTCGCTTCACTACAAGCGAGCACTCTGTATTCATTCAATGAGCTGGTCACTGAATTGACATCTAAAAATGTCCTCTGTGGTTGCGTCACATTCTTTTCTACCTTGCACGCGCGTAATTTGCCAACATTCTCTGATGCACTGCACGTGCACTTGAGCACCTACAGTTTCTCTTCGCTGGCGTCAACTAGCAACAGGATAGGAAAGCGTCTATGGGGCTGCTGTTTTTTGATGATGCACTTCGCGCGGACAAACGACACAGTCCAGAAAGTAAGCAAAACGTACTCTCTCTCACTGAAGCCAGTGAAGTTGAAGTTGTACCACCGCAGACACTTTCGGCGCTGCTCGCCGTTCCACTCTTTTATGCGGCAACCGAATTGACTGCAACCCTTTTGATATCTCCGACTCACCAATACTACCGGATCTCGTGTGTCAGTGTGGTTTGATAAGCCAACAGGAAACGATTGGTGATAATGCCAGCTTACAACAGCAAGGAGCTAGTTTCATCGGCAGCAATGAGTAACGGGGGCGGTGCGTTATATGTGACAACAGAAAAACGATAAGTCGTCAGATCAAACAACAATCGACACGATTGATATGTCTAAGGACAACAAACGACAGTAATTGTGAGAAGGTTGATGGCCAAGTCTCCAATAAATCAGTAATAATAGGACCACAACGACAAAATGCTGCTACCCCTCATCACTGATAACCGGCCTACAGCATGCAGGGAAACAGTGAAATTCTGAGGTCCTCCGCTTTGTCTTTCCTAAGGAGATCATTTCTACTATTCGAAAGAGCTCCGTTGAGGATAGGGTAAGCTCAACTGAACTCTCCAAGAGTACCAACAAAGCCGCTGCTAAGTAGCTGAGTTTTCTTGCCCTGAAAGATTCAGTAATATTACCGGAGTCGCCAGAATGTGTCAGCAACCACATAAGGCTTCTTGACACACGTGGTGGAACGCTTTGTAGAAGCCTTTGTACCCAAAATGGGCATGAATCCGTGTGCTCCAAAACTTATCACGAGGTTAGCAAAGAACATTGAATCAGCAAAGAATAAATACCTCCGTTAGTAAGGGTGGTGTGTTCGCCTTTCAGTCTGACGGAAGACCTTCTTCTAACGGCACATGGATTGCTGGCTGAATGCCAGGGGTGAAAGTTCATTATAAAGGAATCTAGGACCACTGATGATCTCGCAATTTTATTATTAGAGTTGTCACCGATTTCGTTAACGACGAATCCGAATAGGTCAAAAACCGGTGAAGATTAACGTCAACTGAAAATGAACTTACTTAATCACGAGTACATCGTGTTCAAAGCATCCAGCGTCCCAAGGTTGTGCCTGGCAGAATTCAACAACGACTTCTCGAAATTGCTGTCACTTCGTAAGTAAAAGCGGCCTCTATCGTCCTTGCAATTCAACTGAACTGCCCCATTCACAATCCCAGGATAATGTTAGTCCTTTTACCACTGACAATTAACTGTTGGTACACAAATGCATCTTGTTTAATAAATAAATCACCAGGGCTTTACGGATTTGGTTCTCCGTGAAGCTTTGGTTGCTGCTATGAAGAGGCTCTGGCTTAACACTTCTCACCTAGATCTCGAGTTCGCCCTAAAGGATAGGACTTTTGCATGCCCCTAGAATTGGAGGTGGAAAAGGGATATCAATCTCCTGTGTCCAAACTTCTGATCGATTCCTACTTAATAGCAGCTCAGTAATTGATGCGAATGGCGCAAACGTTTGGTGCTTGGTTCGCCTATATGACTTCAAATGTTGGCTAGTAGGGAATCTTGGTTGTCTTCCATCACCCTGTAGATCAAAAGATTAATTAGTCTTATGTGAGTTGCAAATTTTATCCACTTGTCCTCTTGATAGGTTATTTCAGTTGATCAGGAATTAACTTTCCGGCTTTCCGATACGCAGGCACCAAACATTTCGCCTACATGATTTTTCTTGCAGTCGTAACATGTGGTTTCAGGAGGCACATCTGTGACTTAACTTGGTAAAGTATTTACTATAACCTGTAGTGACACGACTACGTATTATTCATCAAAAGGTTACTGGCTGATAACCCTGAAATGACTGCGCCTCTCGAAATAAGTGACCGCGCAGGCATTTTTTTACTTCAGTTGCGGCACAAACATGATCTGTTCAAAGGTCACTGATCGCAGAGACTTTCTTAAAACGTACGTGGAGAAACTAGGTTGCTACTTAGTAATGCATTTTTGGGCTTTCTTTGCCCACTTCAACGTGTTTGCGATATCTATGAGAAGCTCACTACCGTCATTCTCACAGCCGTTGGCAAATCTACACCGTTGTCACACAACAAACGGTACGTGCTTCCAAGTCAACTCCGCTGTCGCACGCTTGATCTAATTCTGAGGAACCGATGTGCTTGGACGTGACTTCGGTTGCCAAGACTTGAAGTTGACTCGAAGTATACGTTGTCTTAAGAATTCCGTATGTAGTCTAGTTCTTATTTTCAAAAGAGGCTGGTTGTAAAGTCTATCTGAATGCGAAGGCTGCAATCGAGTGCGAGTGATGTTTTACTTGAAATAAACCGAATCCCCGACTACTCCTCAGATATCTGTACACACCGGGCCTCACTAGCTCTGATAAGGAAGCCGTAAATCCTTTTGCTGCGTTTCGCAACAGCACTTTTGGGTAGTCTCTATCAGTTCCTAAGGCTCGCGTTGACACTGAAATTGATGGAACTTACATCGTAAAAACTTCTTCCAAGGAGATGTTGGCTGAACTCGGTGCCTTGGATATAGCCATCCTGATCTCAGCGGCGTGCCTCCCAAAGCCCGCTTGAAGTGGTTCAATGGCTTGGCGATGCACTGGGTATATTGTTTACAAACCCGGCCCTCCAGGAAACAGTGCACAATAGCTGGAAAATCGCGAGGATCACACGTTTCTTAGAGCCGTTGGGCATAATCATCACGGTGATTATGGACCACTTGCTTAGTTATCGAAGGTCTCGAAGAATTTAGAGGCGCTCATATATGGGTGGTCTTATAAGTACCTCACCTCTTGCGAATTCACCAAAGCATGACACAGAGTTCATAAGGGTCGCTGGCGTACTACAACTCTGACGACAGCCGCTGGTCAGTAGACGAAGGAGCTTGATCTAGACGATGTCGTACACCTTGACTTCGCCAAGTAATTCAGTCTCGTGCATCACGTTATTTCATTCCATGGGATTTCTGATTATAGGGTACGAGACGATTGCCTATAGCTGCTTGAATTTTTCCTCGGTAGTCGTCTGTACGAGGTGAGTGGGAACTGTGCATTCTCTGCCTGTAGGTCTAGCATTGGTAGAGTAGCTCGAAGGTGAACTATTGGCTCGCTTCTATTTTTGATATTTTTCAACTATCTTCCTCGTTTGAGCGCTTTCTGTTACTGTTGTTTGCTGAAGACACCAAAAGTTGAGTTGCTATAAACAATACTAACGTTTCTCTTATGATATAGGGGAACCTTCACGTTCTACTCGCCTGGTCTCGACTGAACCGACTGAACTGTAATGCCGATAACTGAAAAGTTAACCACATTCGCGACTCTGTGATCGCCACGCATCAGCTTTACGGTTATCGGCTTCACACAGTTCTTGTGGAGAAGAGCCCAAAAACCAGTCTCGCATATCCTTCAAACTTTCAGTCGAATGCAAAATAGCTAACAACACTCCGGATTTATTACAACGCTTTTTCGGTCATTTTAGCGATAGCTGTTCAGCTTGCTTACAAAAATTTCGTTTGACCACATCTAGAGAATGGAGTTGTGATCTGGCCGAAGAACCCGTCGTGGTTAATTATATTCTTCATTTGTCGCGCACATATCTGTGCACATGCGTCAGAAATATGTACTTTTATCATTCTGAAAGTACGTAAGAAGATTATCAAATGGCCATTGTAGCACGAATCCACGGATGATAGTGGAAGTGCAATTCCATGGATACAAGATCCGCGAACATTTCGCGTCATGGATAGGGTACTGAGGGAGTGTGGGCTACAGCCCGGCCTTCGAAGTAGCGAGATTGCATAGTGGCGTTACCTACCATTTGCCGAACTACTCCGACAACGCAAATATGCGTTGGGAAATTATTATTATTATTATTATTATTATTATTATTATTATTATTATTATTATTACATGTATTCTGGGGGCCCTCAATCACGCAATCAGGTTGGTGTACTCTCATGTTCTACTGATGGACGATTTTGATCTCTCAGAAATCTCATTTGCCGCCATGAAATGCAGTGCGGTGCACGGAATGGTGCCCGTTTCGTTCAATAATGTAGCCCTCCAGCTCGATGGGTACAAACGCCTGAAGCGGTCAACCATTAGGCGGTACGACTGAACACACTCTCCGTTAAACCGAATCGTGGTAACTGAGCTCCACATGATGAGTCACCTGGTGGTTTATGCGTTCGTTGACTTAATGGCTAAGGGCGAATCAATTCCAGTTCATTCACAGAGCACAGTTCCACGTACCTAGATGAGTCCTTCGGCGGTACCTCCACAGGGCGGACTCTGGGTCTGTGAGACTTCATGACTCCATTTTCTTGTACACAAGGCTGTACCTTAACAGCCGAGCACTTGGACGGGGTCCAGAATGTGCTGAATGAATAATGCGCAAAACGCTTTCTCGCTCTCCACCGAGCTTAATCAAGGCAAAACCATGTATACGCAGCAGGACTGTTCAAACCTTTAGAAGAATACGAGCCATGCGGGATTGATCCGAGCTCACGCAGGGTTCCCATGATTATGAAGTGTGCTAGCAGACTGTAAAAATGATAAACGAACAACGCCAGCGAGCAACTGCCACACAAGAAAGTAGTGACGAATCTTGAAAGCTTTTATCGCTATGGATCTAGTTCGACTCAAGCCAAAACAAGAACCTCACACATTCCTACAGCAGTCAGCCAGCTTAACAATAACAACGAGGATGCAGCAAGCGCACTGGCTGAGATCACTAATGACTCGTGCGATGCCTTCCAAACGGAGTACGCCGAACTACGCCTCGGACCCTCAAACTTTGACGATGTGCACGCGGCACGGAATCTGTCAAATCTCCGATAACATTGCACTATTAATCTTCAAAGTATATGCAAACGTTTTGTACTAACCATTAATCAATTTGTCCAGTCCTTCTCTGAAGTTAAAAAAGCCCCCACCGACTGGAAAACGTAGACGGCGTCTCACCATTTAAATCAGGGGATGGTTCAGCCCAACAAAACGTCCACCCAATGGCACTGATGTGCGCAACTTCCAAAGTTACGGCAGGTTCAGTTGATGGTGCTATGAGGGGTTTTCTAATCAAATGGGTTCAAAATTATTTAAAAGGCCATTCTTCCCACGTCCTTGTGAACGGTGTCCTCTTACCTGGAATATCAGCTTTCAGCAGGGTCGCCGGAGGTCCCGTTCTTACACCTAGACTGTCAACCCCATTCGTGAACAAAATGCCTGGATTGATGAGTCGCATAACACCGCTGTATGCGAACGACAGGAACTTCTCGTGTTATTCACGCCTTGCGAAACACAGAGGCACTACAGTGTAAGTTGGATATTCTGTCGCGATGGGCTGCTCAAAATGCTCCAACAATCAACGTCGGCAAATGCAATTTCCTAAGAGATGGAAGTGAAGTGGATTTCAGTTATCCTTTGGGTAACACTAGGCTGATGGTGGTAACTAAATGTGTTGATTCGTGGACCACCGTTACCAGTGACCACTCACAGTCTGATAACTGCAGTACGTTCGCCAAGACATTACGATGTTGGGAAGCGTCCATCGCAGAACCACAAAACATGTACATGCACAGACCCCAAAACCTCATTAAGGTAGACTCACTAAAATAGACCTGTATGGCCTAGGATACCCGGGATTCCGAAGGGACATGTTGATTCTGTGCAAGATCCCACACAATGAGCCTCGCCCAAATCGGCGCAAGTTCAAAATTGCCCCCATGCACATCCCGCGTGACCACTCGCTGAAGTTACACCAGTGACGTCTACGCTTTCCGTGTAGACAGGTTTGTTTTCCTGTGTGTGTTTTCACTCATAAAACCCGCTACCAGAAACGGTATTGCAGAGGTCTCGCACTCAATCACTGAAGCGAAGGCGGAGTAATCACGTCAAGGGGAATTGTCCAAAAGCAACGTTTGAGGTCCAAACGGTCGCCTTTAGTAAGAGCTGGAGTACGGTCGAGTGATTCAGATAACTGGCTAGTCCCTGATTTGTCTGTTGCTCTTCTGCTGGCCGCCTGTCTGTTTGCTGAGTGTCTGAAATATACTCGGTTCTGCCCTCTTGTAACTCCGAAATATGATTGATGACTATGATATATTATTGACACTTTCATCGTTGATTACCAATCCCCTCTTGTCATATTCGTTTTCTTTCCTTCTGTGTATCTCTTGTCTGTTCGACAGAACCACTTCAAGAGCATATGGAATCTATGACTCCCTCTCGTTCAATATGAGCTACTGATCTGAAGCTTGTTTTTTTGCTTGCCGCATTACACTGTCATTACAATTCCTACACACCTCACCTCGTACCATCCGGAGACGCAAGTTTCCAGGTTCATCAACCTCGATTAATTTCTTTTAAGAACATACCCACCCATTTATCTCAAAATGACCTTGAAGTTTTGTTTTAAGCGGCCATGACGCATGCGTTGCTTTGAAATTATGTGGAGTATTAGGAATATACATATTGGTTTATTTGCTTTATGCTTTCTCCACCCGATACTAGTGAATACAAGTTAGTTGATGTTTGGTGCTGTCATATTCAACTGTGATTGAATTTTGCCACATGTTTATAAAGTGTATGAACGCATTTCCGGTTTCAGGATCCGCCTTGAACATACTTTACTGCTATTCCTGCACAAGCGCTCAGTCCGGCTGTGGAGATCCTATAGATGTTCGGCTAGAAAATTGGAAACTATGTACAGGGAGGCGAGTTGTCGAGGATCAATGTGTCAAATTGGTCGAGAATGTTGGAGGTAATCGAATGTTAAATTCGCGCTAACTGAACTGTGTATTTTACATTATCAACTGCATCACACCGCCATAGGTCATGCTGATTCATTAAACACCACCATATGCTGAAGACCTTTGGTTGAAGCTTCAGTCGTATATTGTGGCTAGCACAATTTATCCTACGGAAAGGTGCACCTTGGAGAAAAGTGCACATTTTCCGAATACGACGTACTTAAACCATTGGACTTAGTCCAGTGAATGTGCATCCAGGCACTGAACAAATTTGTTAGAGGCTATACCACATATTCTTTCTTGATCGCAATCCACTTCCCGATGTGCAATTTCCTTAAATAGATGTTAAATTACCGTCGGATTCTCTAGTGGTTTAGTGCGCACGTGCACTAAATTAACGATTTTCAAGATATTTGCAACGAATGCCAGACGCGGATTAAGAATGCGACTCTGCTAGCACCAATTAGGGATTCAGCTCAGAGGTGAAGTAGGGCTGATTCCCGGAAAGTTTGGGATGGATTTTTTGACCAACCGTGTTTTGGTTTCTGAGACTGTATATATTTGCCTGTGAGCCAATATACTCCTTATTTATAAAATACTTAAAGTACCTAGCACACAGGTGTTGCATTAAACTCCAGGAGGTTTTTGTTGTACGTATAAACTAGTTCCCACTCCGTTACACTCATTAGGGTTGCGTTAGGAATTTTGTCCCAAATTCCCAAGTGATCTTGGGATTATTCAGGGTTTTGTCTAAGGATTAGTTAGGGATCTCGGACAAAACCCTTAACGCAACCCTAACGAGTGTAACGGACTTGCTCAAGTAGCAAAACGTTGCGAGGCCCGCACGGGCCTCTCGCAGGCTACGGCGGGCCAAAGGCGGGCAAACGGCGGGCAGTGAGACTAGGGCCCCGTATGGGCCTCGCGCGGGCCACGGCAAGCCAGGGAAAAAGCTTGCAATTGTAGCTTTCAACGCTGTCCGGAAGATTGAATTTTTTAAAAACGGTTACCCCATCATTTTTGTTACGCGCTCCAGGCCTACTGACGCCGCCCATGAAGAATATTGCAAAATATCCGCAAACATGAAAATTTTATTGGATAGTTTACACAAGTTTATCGGAAACGTACGGTTCGTAATGCACGTGTTCAGGAAATTTCGCCATCAACGTTGCAGCGATTGTACCACACTTCGATGCATACTTGGGAAACCTGCAGAGAGAAATGCATGAGAAATGTGTAGTGAACGAAGGTAAACCATATTATCAGTTTTACGGGAAGCTTTAAGATTCCATATCTCTGTAAATAATGCAGATAGAGCAAACATGAAGCATAGCAATCTTTCAGTATTCCTTCTGGGCATTGCTACAAGACTACAGACATTCGCTTGGTCACAATGCGTAACCTCAATATAACCTAATGAACTCGTGCAATATTCGAACAGGAACCAAAATAATACGTTCCATGGATATATTTGAAATTCAAATCCTCAGTTAACATTTAACACGAAACAAGAATGGAATAATAATCAGAAAGCCCTCTTTGTGAGTGACATAAGAGAATGAACAACAGCGACTAATTTCTTACGTACTTCTGTAGAAGAGAAACACCGTCCGACTTGCACAACTCTTACCTCAGCGAGTTCAAAAGATTAGCGATTAAAGATGTCTGACTTCACGGTGTCATTTAAACAAATATCATTAATTTGTCTGAAAAGATGAATGCAGATTTTGAGGTGATGTTCATAAACATTTACCTTGTTTCAAAGATTTTTCTTATGGCCCGTCAAAACCCGCAGGAATCCGTGCAGTCGCAGTGGCCTATGTGCTACATTAGGGGGAACTAGTTTATACGTACAACAAAAACCTCCTGGAGTTTAATGCAACACCTGTGTGCTAGGTACTTTAAGTATTTTATAAATAAGGAGTATATTGGCTCACAGGCAAATATATACAGTCTCAGAAACCAAAACACGGTTGGTCAAAAAATCCATCCCAAACTTTCCGGGAAGCAGCCCTACTTCACCTCTGAGCTGAATCCCTAATTGGTGCAAGCAAGGGAATAACTGAGCGGAACTAAACGCATTCTAGAATACGTATCGTATAGTGTGCGACAACTACAATAGGTCTCGACAAACACTGGACGTCATTATTGGGAGCAACGTTTCTAAACAAACCACTGTCCTTTGACAAACATGAGCAGTGAAGAACTGCTGGGATGTTAACTGGCACACCGATATCTGAACGTAAGGTGGCATCACCAGCGGGTGGGGACATACGTTCAGACCAAGTCATGTTAATATGACCGACAGGTTTAGTCAGATCGTGAACCAGAGACTTCAGTTTATACATGAATGAATCAAATGAGAATGTTGAAAACTGGTCGAGAGCACCGTGGTTTAAGACATCCCCAGCAAGATGAACTAGTGAATATACATTACGCACCATCTCTCCTGCTAGCACGCAATTGGAATTTTTTGGGATGAATAACGGCGGTTTCTGGTTTAAATATGTCCAGCATTTGATTAGTGTGAGTTACGGGGATTAATTGCTTCCACAATGGGGTGAAATACATATGCGTTTTTATGATTTATGACAAAAACATATGAATGGATTCATCCATGTTTATTTTTAGCGCAAATCCACTTACGTAACATACAAAAGGTTGTGTGTGGATGTGTGTGTGTGTGTCAAAAACGGAATTCCTCCTAAACAGGCACTCAGATTGGTCATTGTAGAGTGCGTCTGTTTTTGTGTAATCTATAACGATTTTTGCTAGCATAGGACCGTGCGAAATTGAACATGAACACACTAATCAGCTGTTTAGAAAAATCATGATATGCGCGGTTGAAAGAGGAGTGAAAAAAAGCAAATAGCTACAGAAATATTTAGGAAGTTTATACACTTCGCTTCGTCCTGAATACTTCTCAAAACAACAAGGCCTAGACAAAGCAGGGGCTGTCTACATTTGGTTGCCTGTCGCTGCTTGAAATTAAGTACCCTACAGCATTTTTGGGTAAAGTCACAAGTCCATTTTGTTTGACGATGAAACATCCTGGTATTGATCCGTCTAAATGCTTGCGAACTGATGCGAGCACTCTGTGACATAGACCCGGAGGTCCATTTGCTGATCAGCCGACGGATCACGTCCAAGCACACAGAATGCATGTAGTCTTCTGGGAAGCGGCATATCATATCAATGGGGAGAGGTGAAAAAGGAGAGGTAATCGCTGTACTTAAGGCGCAGAAAGTGGCACCGGTACTTACGGAAGCGCCATTTAGAGTGAGTGTTGCCTTGCGATCGGAGTACAGTCCTTTTTGGCAACATTTGCCAGAGCCATAGTGAGCACCGTGGATACGTATGCGTTCAAACATCCTGCGAGCCGGTGTATCACAAATTTTGGCTTTCAGGTTAACGCTCACGTTGGCCCCTATAAAATGTATACGGATTGATAACACACTAGGTAGTTAATTAAAAACGTCAAGAAGATAACGGTCAACGTTCCTCCGGTTTACCTTTTTCACCGCAGATGTCAACGGTGAAGGGTTGTGGCACAAGTGGCTCGCGTAAACAGCATAAGATGGACCAAAAATGTAATTTCTCCATCTGGTAGGTGACAAGCCATAAATATTTAAGTGTATTGCAATGGCAACGACGTCCTCCACCTGAATATGTATCAACGTTTGCGTAGTTCCATTGTTAAAGCCAAAAGAACTATATTCACCTGGATCCGCGTCACATATCAACTGAGTCCGCGGGGTATCTATCAGTGTTCTTGCGTAAGAAGGCGGCTCAGACTGTCATTTTTTCAGAATTTATAACAGCCGACTGACTCACACTGTGGGAGTGTTACTTGAAACAACTCAATCCCGAAGATGGTCGGTAAGAATATTCGACAACACAGACTGAGCATCCTCAGCATCAGAGGCTTGTTGCAACGATTCATACTGATCTTTTGCCTGCCCATAAACATATAACATTGTCGGCTGCATGAAGGAGGCTTTTTCAAACAACTTCTAGCAAACTAGGTGCATGGCACTCGGCTCGTGGTGGAAATGCGGACGTGGAAATTTTCCACAGCAGGGCGGGCATGCCAATAAATGGTGGAACGGTTGTCCAGTAATTCCAAACCCCACCAAGAGTAATATGCCTTCGTTAATGTGACTTCCTATTTGGTTTAGGTTGCTGATGGTTAAACATCAGCTAGCCCGGAAATCTGACGAAAGAGACCAGATCGGATTCGAATATGACGAAACTGAACGCGTCGTGCCTTACAGCTCAGCTGAACAAAAATCACTTATGCGTACAATGAGTGGTTTTTCTATATGTGAGAGCTTCTTTTCGGGGTACTCACATGTCTGCATTTTGGAGGCAACTTATGATGGCGAAATTAATTTTGCTCAGGTCCATCTGTGTTGCCTTTTTAGTGGTCACAAAACTCAGACGTATTCTATCCCAAGCTTGACGTAATTAATCCCCAATTCCCACATCGATCAAGTACGGAGAGTATAACATCCCGAAACTGTTGTACTTCATCCCTAATTAATTTCTGATATGTTAGCAGGGACGACAGCGAGACGCGGAAGTAGACAAGGGAGTTGAGGATCTAATTGCTGAGCGCGCGAACAAGCCGGAACTGTCTACGGTTCCACTGGCGCTCATAAGCCAACAAGAATGATTGCAAACAAACGCGATCGCATGTAGCAAGCAGAATGTAGGCAAGGACCTTTACGATCCTGTGTACAATATGAAATATGATTTTAGGAAGGACTTTACACACCGCACACCGAGGAGACGTTGGTCATCTCCAGGTCTTCCGACGCCACAACGAACCCGATTTAATTGCTTAACGGTGTGTGGGTTGTTCTTTCTTTAATTTCACAACTGTTATCTTCTTGGTGCATTAACAACCATATTGTCAAGTGTTTATCTTCGTAGGTGATAGTCGGCTAAGTTGTAAGATATTTTGAAGTTATGTGTGCAGATTTTTATTCCTACGTTTTAAAGCTCCCAAAACACTTCGACTAATTTTTGAAAGAAATCCGTCAAGGTAGAACTAAGTATAGTCCTGTTATATTATTATCCACTAGACATGTCCACATAGCCCGCCACTGAATTCGTTCACCAAAGCCAATCACATCCAATTCACCAGCAACACAAATTGTTGGTTAAAGCCCACGAAAAATCGAAGGAAAGGAATAGAATGAGCGATTGGATAGAGGAAGTTGCAAGAATTGGTAAGAATTGCCGTATGTCTGTAAATAAACAAGAGGAAGAAAATGGGATGTAAGAGTCCATAACATTTCTTCTAAGCATTACAATAACACCAGAGCCACTTGCCACTTCATTTAGCGTAACCTAAATATGCCCTAATGAACTTGTATAAAATTCGTCTGAGCCATAAAAATACGTTTCACGGGTGCGATTCAAATTGCAAATCTCTGCAAATAATCAAAAGAGCAAAAACAAAATACAACAGTCTCATGGTATGTATATTTTCGTGGGCTTTAACCAACAATTTGTGTTGCTGGTGAATTGGATGTGATTGGCCTTGGTGAACGAATTCAGTGGCAGGATATGTGGACATGTCTAGTGGATAATAATATAACAGGACTATACTTAGTTCTACCTTGACGGATTTCTTTCAAAAATTAGTTCTTTGGGGAGCCTTAAAATTGTTGGTTGTGTAATTTGAAATTTTTCGTAGTAAAATCACCCGTTTGAGAAAGTCTACAGAAGCGTAAAGGTAGTATGGAATGTAGAAGATCCCTCGAGTTTAGTTTATTAATGACGTTCTCTGACGACCTACATTTTTTTGCTATATTCCAACAAAGCAACGCGCACATAAGTGGTGCATAAAACGGGAGCAAATGTTTTGTAAGCTTTCTCTTGGGAAAAAAAATTCAAAAAAGCAAAAGTGTAAGGGAGACTGTTTTTGAAGTGAATTATCCGAAGAGCGATTTCAGGGTAATTTTGGGTCATCACCTCTGGAATTATTGAACAGAATTATTGAATAATTTTTGAGAATAGCCTAGCTAACTTCAGAGATTTCGCTGGCTGGGGTGTTACTGGGAAATGAAGAGAGACCACTCAAGATATTGTTGCGCAAACAGAGCCTAAATCTATTGGCATTTATCTGTATAGATCGCAGCTCGCCAAACCGAGTTGCGCGCACAGAGTTTGTTGGAGTGACACACTGGATTGTCGTAGTGTTGATGGCATAACAGTTGGTGGAAATATACCGACGCTGTTCGCTATCCGTCTGCCATTTGTCACTAATGCGAGTAAACCACATGCCGACATATAGCAACGGACGTTTTTTGCTCCGGTAAAATCCTGATTTATATAAACTAACAGGGTTTGGTTGCATAACACATGATTCTGACGGTTGGTCAGTTGCTATTAAGGTGCAGAATTTCACTATTTCATAAAACTCCTAATAGAACGGCTTTTATCCAGTCGATCTATTTGCAGTGAGAAATGCACACATATATGGTTTATTTGACCTCATGAAACTATGTTTGAGGCAAGCCATTTTCCAGCTTCAAAATGACATAATCACTTCAAAAGTCAGGGGTCCACTATTTTCGTCGCGTAGTATGCTTTAAGTAGCTGCCTTTTGTTTGTTCTTCTACGTATAAATTTCCACCGGGTAGAAACATCGGCTAACTTTTGCCATACGACAGCAAACTAGAAGCTCCACTTCAGGTTTCTTGGTATGATATCTCAAATATTTTTGGAAAAATTGTGTTAGATGATTACTCAACTAAGGAATCCTGATCGTCTCACTCGTCTCAACCATAAAAAAATGAACAAATTTTGCTCTAGTCCGTCAGCTTTTATGCGTAACACAAACAGTCATCACAATGAACTGATCAGTTTTGATACCGCTTCATGTTTTGCTGATTGGTGGTTATTTCCGTAAAACCGATTTTGGCAATCGGATTGTCTCGTTGACGGTATTTCCCTCAAACGTCTCATAACTGTTGTTTGCCAACTGAAGAATGAAAAGTATTTGTCCGGCAAGTAGTGGAAGATTTCGGTTTCCATGTAGATCAAAGATCACCCACAATTGATCGCAACTGTCACATTCCCATAAAATTTGCTGTTGGCCCCTCTCGAAAACAAGTACCAGACTCAAGTTTGGCTCTCATTAAAGCTGGTCAGCAGTGTATATCCTATGTCTACTCCCAAGGCGATCGGGAAAATTTATCATTACTCACAAGCAAAAGTGGTTGAGCGTTCACATGTGATAATTCAGTCGTATCTGATGTGTGGCCACTGATGCAGTGCTTAACAGGGTTGCCTCGTGAAAATTTGGCCGGACTTCCAGTCCCGGGCGTGGCAAGAATGTGCACTACTGACGAGCTCCAGCGAGAGTGAGACTCAAGTCTAACGTTTCCTTTTGAGAAGGGCCGCCTGTAAAGACGAAGGGAATCCGACAGCTGTGATCAAGTATAGATCTGTTGGTTTGTGTTCATTCACTGTACAACTAGTGTTTATAGATTCATATAAACGTGCGATACGATACATTAACTTACTGCAGTATTTCATGCACGCAGTTTAACGGACAGATCACACACGGAATAGTCTCAATGATTGTTTAAGTTAATATGACATTTTAAAAGACGTGAATACTTCTGTTATATAATTATTATTCAATGAAATTTCAAGAAGCAGTCATTCTTCGGTGTCCAAATTTTGTAAAACACAACAAGAATGTGACACATGTACTTGCGCTTCGCGTAGCTAAATAATACGTTAGCGAAACTTTCCGACAAATTGTTTTATCATCTTTCTTGTTCGCGATTTCTGCTCTGAAGCTGAGAGGCTTTTCATTTCTGACAGTACAGAGCTTTGGTTGCTCACAACTATTTCGGTTGAATAATTTTGAGAAGTCCAAGATATTTTTAAAACACCTTGTCAAGAATTTTGTTTCTGTTATTTTACTAATAAATATTCAATTAATTAGTTGTTTGCCGCGCTGTAATCATTGATAAAATGCATCGTGACTCACTGATTCGTTACAGCCCAACTTTTTGTGATGAGGTAATGTAGACTGTACGTTTTTCTTTGCCGAGTTGTACGTAACTAGCATAATCGAGCTGGCTTTCTGCCTTCGTTCCATAACAGCTGAGGCTTTCAGAACGTTTGACCAAGTCACATGGCAAAATTTGAAGGCCCTGGTGTATACTTCGTAACCATTCCTAATTGTTTAGATTGTTAGATGTACACCGATTATCGTGTTACGTATTACCACGGTTGTTAGAAGTATGTTGAAACAGTTTCAGTAATTTGCCATTATCTTGACATTTGATCATAGTGCATTATTTCAAATGTAGTATCACTGCATATTCAACTGGTGTCGATAGCGGCTGGCAATTAAACCCCATAAACAGCTTTACCAGCCATGACTAGAAAGCGAACACGACGCCAAGTTTAAGAGGATTAACGTGTGGAATCTTTTATCCTATGCTCGGCTACCTAATCTGCCAACATAAAAAGCTGTACAGACGTACTTTCTACCCACCCCATTCTCCACGTGTCAGATTATCCACTCTGACATGTCTTCCACTAAAACATGAAAACGTTCAAGAAATCACCTTGTAAAACTGCGTAAATGATCGACGCGTTATTACATAGCCGGAACTCATTTGTGTTTAGAAGTTCACCACAACAAAACACACGTCCAACTCCTTAGATATAGATGAGTCAGTTGAATACTTTGAAACTCTGATTGATCTGCATTTACGAAAGAAAAAACCTGTCATAAAGTTGTTTTGGTCAGAAACTCCGTTAAGTTCATCAGGTTACATATTGTGTATATCCGTCAGAGCGTTAATTGCTTACATTTTTAACGTTTTTCGAAGTTAATATGATTGAACTTATGCTGAATTGGTCTCTGATCACCCTCGGTTCATTTTTTAATCACGCCTATGCATCGCCTAGCTTAATGTACTCCTTGATCGTCAAAAGAATAAGAGCGAGTACATATGGAAGATTTTTCTCCGTATACAAACAAACAAATTTATAAAAACACAGACTGATTATGTTTGTCTTAAACTACAACTTCATGGAATGGCTGGTAGGCACTAGTCAATATTTTACACCTGAATGCTTCCTCCTCAAACGGAGGTGGTGAACGATCTGAAGAATGGATTCAACAAAATCCCACGAGGCTTAACATTGAAAAGTGATCAGCCACTGTTCAAATGACCGGTAATATTGAGCAGTATCTACAAGTAATTTTTGTAACAAAGAACAAAATACTAAAATCTATCTCTAATGAAAAACGGATGTTTCGTTTCAGCCACTTTCTACATTACTATACTTGTGTAACTAGGTTACCGGTTAAACTGATGCCTTACTTAACAGGCGAGAACCCACATGACATTCCTTAACAGTGGGTTCTTACAGACCAGCTTCGGAAAAAATAATCCGTCTAGTAGAAACGGTTGTATTTTTTGTGAACAGTTGACGACTAACATCATGAACATAATGGGGAAATGAGATATTTAGATAAATGTGCATCGATTAATTGTGACAGAGGAGAATTGGATGGAAACAGTTGGTTTATTTGAGTATACTCTTTGTACATACTGTTGCAACCGGGCATTTCAGTTTATCTCATATTGAATGAGCGTCTTCTTCCCTGAAATCCTGAAGATTCGATTCAATCACATTTGAGAATCTATATGTGAAGTTGTTTGTAACTGAATGCTGGATTTCAGGTATCTGATACGGAATGTTGATTACCTATATCAACAACCAGAAGCAAAAAGACAAAACTTTGTTACAAGCCCAATTCCTTTTTGCTGCACACGAAATAATATCAAAAGTGATGACATTACAAAATACACGAATGAGCAAGGGGATACTTAGTCACTTAATGCACTGGTCAATCACACTTGGCCGATATCACGATTTTACGGCCACACTTACAGCCCACGGCAGTACACTTTTAACTGCACCGTGTGCTTTCATTATAGGCTACTTATTAATCACCACCATTCAAAACGTTCTAAAGGTTTGCTTTAATAACAGAAGTATAGTACTGTTCTCTTACACGGAACCCTCCAGCAGATTGTGTCACCAACAATTAGAGCTCTTATGGCAACACGAGAACGTTTCTTTGCTCTCAGCTAGAAGCGAATATTCCAAGCTCCCGAACCAGATCTATAGTTCTGCCTTGTGTCAGAACGCAACAGGAGTTTTCTTCACCTGCATTCTTATTGTTGCAGTGTTTGATGGTTCCAAGGAGTTACGAAGCGGAATGCATGACATAAGGAAACAAACAGGTTAATTTGATTTAAATTATGATCAATTTAGTGAAACCTGAGAAGACTTCGACCAAACGACTCTTGAGATGGCTGAAACGTCAGAGCATATCACTCGCCCAGTTTCGAGTGCTGCTTCACTTTTTTTGGGGTTCCGAAAGATGTAACGGAACTCAGTTACCCGAAAAATCATGGCGGATTTCACTGAAAGTTCCATCTTCGGTTTTGAATTGTGCTGCATATTCAAATCGTCTGTCCATCATCTATAAAACACGGCGGATTATGTACGTAACTGAGTTCAGTTTTGAAATTTCTAGGTTCCCGACTTCGCTTCTTAGCTCGAGTGGTGGTGCACTCGTCGCGTCCGACCAGGCTGCTTGTGTAGGTGGTTCTAGTCCAACCGATGTCCATATTTTCTGCAATGGGTCTCCTCTAAAACTATCATGTACTCATCAGTAAACTATCATATCTGTCAAACTACTTATCAGTAACAAGTAGTTAGTTTACATATATGCCAGCGGAAGGGCTGGCAACAGCTCGTTGGCGTTCGGGCCGATGAGCGCAGCGGTCAGCCGTCATTAGCCGCAAAAAAGGAAATGATATACCTACAATGAAATGGAAAATATGACTCAAGAAAACCACGGGAGTTTCCTTCTTAAGGTTTGGGACTCCACAGCAATAACTGTCTTCCATGAGTACCCAAGTGACCTACCCTTTAAATTATGACAACCTACCATCTTGTGTAAAAATACTCCGTTCATCTTTCATGTACTAGTGGGTATTGTGACTAAGGTATCGGTGTTATGAGCCACACTTTCATGCGGTTCAGACTGTTTTGTGTTTGATTAGGCTTATATTCTTTTCAATGTGCTGACAGAAGAACAGAACTGTGAATCGCATCATTCGACGTAGATGATTGTGGTAACACTTTGATAATTTCTTCGTCTCTCGTTCTAATTTGACTTACGCTAGATATACCAGTTTCTCGCAAAGTGAAAGGCAATTTTTCTTATAAGTTAACTGTTTCCAGAGATCACTTCTGCTGTCAAATAGAAGGCGTTCTCTGGTGACTGGAGATGTTGTTCAAGGAGCGTACTAACCGAGTATTTTCCTAAAAATATTTTTGGAGTTAGTAGTGTATTTCAGTTTTCTTTACCTAGTTCTGAGGGAACCCTGTCGAATGGAAATCAAATGTAGACCAGTTATAAATGAGAAGGTTTAGTATCATGTTAGAATATTCTTTCCCTGGAAATAGGGATGTAATACTCCACTGATGTGAAGAAACCTGAACAAGTTTTACCGTGACGAGGAAAGGTTGATAAACGAGAATCTGCTTCAGGCGAAGTTTCATTTTTTAAACTTAGTCATAACAGATTTTCAACTGCGAGCACGTTGTGTAAATTGAGCACATTACCGTCGTTGTAAAAAATGATTGTTCGTATTTCTTAATCGATGGCTTTGATTTTTCCTGACTTGACATTTCATGCTTTGTATTTCAAAGATTCCATCCAGGTTACTTGTTTTTGTCTACATACTGCAACTTTAGTGCCCATAAACTTGACATTAGCGGATACGATTGTGCGTGCCCGTGATTTGGCTAGATCAAGTGCAGTGGTCAGAATCTTGCGTTGACAATGCACTCCCTCCTTGGGCAGATTCGTTCTGAAGCCCGATGCGGAAATGAGTGGAATCAAAAGTGGTCATTATGAGTGAAAAAAGGTCAAAAGGCCTGGACGACGATTAGCTAGTTACCGGGTTTCAATAGTCGTGTCACCGGAGTGATGCAAATTAACAGCCCGGATTAATTTACCTTATTAGCTGATCTATTTCTTCCAGGAAAGACTAGGTTACAACAGCGAGGACGGTGAACAGAATACAGAGGTGTACGAAATTTACATTTGCCAAACCACTGGAAACCGTACTGTCACCAGTTATTAATTCACGTAGTTGGTCAACACTATGTCAAAAACCTGCATTGTTCATTGCTCTAAAATGACGGAGAGTTTTTGGAACAGTGTGAGCTGTAGGATAAGAAAACCGTCCATGTGGTATCGGCCAATCTTTGACAGTAATCACGCCGTTTGAAAAAAGCATATTCCCATGAGTGAAAAAAAAATTGGACTGATAAAATTCCTCACTTCTGTACTCAAAGCAAAATGCTCACCTGTACTGCTATTAATCAGGAGGCGTAGTTGTAGACAGCCGACAGTGATCATGAAATAATGTTCGGTTAGTTCACCACCAAGACCGGAGAGTGACGGCAGGTGCACCTACATCCCGGATCTGTCATTGTGCTGATGTTGCACATGTGTGAAGGGAAGCAGTGAAAAATTGTTGACCAAGACATAAGTTTATAGAAAGCATGCAATCTGTACACGTATTTTATCAAATTTCCTGAACAAACTTTTTGCAGTCTTCTTGTTTCTTGTGTTTAATTGGTTTGATTTCGAACCGGCACATGTAGATCTTACTTTGATGTCATATCACGGATAATTTCATCGCTTACAGCTCGAAAGTAATGATTACTGCGTGGTCATGAACATATATTTTGCATGAAACTGGAAACGAAAGTGATCATTCTGATTAAAGTAACCCGCCCTTTTTCTTGTTAAGACGTTCTATACTGGCCTGGATGCTATACTCGGACCCTTGCTATACGGCTTTACTCAGTCTACTAGTGCGGAGTCAGGAAGAACACGACTGCGTAAAAAAACACTCTGTGATGCTGATTACCAGTTCGGCAAATGAATGAAATGCACGTAAATATGTATCATGAGTTAGTCGCCGAATAAGCCAACTACACGTTGAACCAATGTCCAGCGGTTTAGGCCAATTCGCGGTTAGTTGGCCCAGTATGGTCAGTTACATAGCCATTACACTATGATTGGTTCATCGGACTAGCATGATACCCACGCCCACCTTCACGCTCCATCCTGGTTGGTTTAACTAGAAAACTTTGCACGCTAGCGTTTGGTTGATGAACGATTCCTTTAGCCATCATGGATTGCCCGATTAGCTTGTTATGATGAAGGATTTCGTCAGCCGTCACCGATGACCTGATTAGGTTATTTTGATCATGTCCTTTCCTAACACTCATCGACAGTGATACACCAAGTTGTAGAGAGAAAGACTTGGCAAGCCATTGCCAAAGCATAACCGTTTTAGATCCGTTAGGCAGTATGCAGTGATAAAACCATAAAACCATACCATCCTCAACGCAACAGAGCCACATTTTCGTTGATAATCACGGTCTGTTTGCACGATAGCCTATATTAAATACCTTCATTTGCGTAAAAAAAATGGATTTCAGATGGTTCTGAACCAGCGACTACAATAGCGTTTGCAGATGCCCAACTAGTAGAGCACCTGGCACGTCTGCCTTCCTACTTATTGTTTGTAAGCTAACGGGGAAATTGTGTCAGTCGTAGGTGGTTTATCATAGGTTTTGTTTTAGCTAGAATCAATTGATGAAAATTCTGGATTTCGGCTGCAATTGAACCAATAACAGAAACAACGTGCCCATACGTGGAAGGTGGCTTGCGATCTGCCTTACAAAAGCCACACCGAAAGCTCCGAGATTTTCTTTTCGGGCTCAGCAGCTTACAGTAGAGCTATACGAAGCTCCTTTCCTGGAATCCACACATTTGGCTAATGATAAATGTAAACAGATGTTAGCCAATGAGTCTCTTCATAGCGGAATATGGGGACTGCTTGATATAACTGCGCGTTCAGAGACGGATAACTGGTCATCCTGATCTGAAACAGAGGCGGACAAAGAGACAAGGCTACTTCTCATTGTGCCGCAAAGGTGCAACATTCACTAAGTTAGAAAAGACAACAGTATAACATAAACTCCTGTGAATAGTGAAATAGGAAGTAGGGCGGTCAACTAATAGGGTCCTGGTGTGAAGGTTCCAGGCTCAGGTGTGGTTTCGTAGAGAGGTTAGAAGCATGTATGCTGTAATTTGAACGTCGGTCTCCGTTGCTAGTACGAATCTGGCTGTGGACCGGGTTCTCTTCAAGATGAGTCACCCAAAACCAACTAATCATTATATTCATCAGAAACTTCACATCCTTTTCGCTTACGTTATCACGAATAAATGCACGATAAAACAAACAAGCACTCGTTTGTTCTGATCGACAGACCATCGTCTTTGATCAGTGCCTTATTGTTCTTGAATTGAGTTGATCGCTGTTGGCTGGTGAACAATCGTTTGTGACTCTTAAACAATTCAGCAGAGTGGTAAAATATCTTCTGATCCATGTGATAACACTTAGGGAACATTTAGTCCAACTATATACCCTACTGTGTATGGCAACGGAAATTGGTACTGAACATTTCATTAGACCTTTTAAACCATGGTAAACTTGTGTACGTTCAGTTTTACTAGGATTGCTCTTTTTGTAGTGTATACATCACACGTCAAAGACTTCTTCCAAGTTATCTGGAAGCTTTCACAAAGCATCAGGTTTGTCTTCAACACTAGGTTGACAGTAAAAAGCACAGGTGGCTTACTGATGACCAATGAGCAGAGTCGAACGTTGCTCATTCGCACACTGGTCATATTGTTGTGAAGTTACGCCGGTGAAACCAAGGCGGCCCAACATGCAAACTGCATGTGGTGACTCACTTATGCCATCGTATTCTGGTCTTTGTCTAGGTCACATGCGGACATGAATGTCGTGATTTTCTCGTCTGAACCGTTCATAAACTAAGTTTGAAGTTAATTTTTCGGCTTCTGGTTGGCAGATTGACAAGTCTGGTCACAGACTAACACCCCCAACAGTGTGTTTTTAAACATGTTCTGGTGACTTATTTTTTATTGATGCCCATTTACGTCCACTCTATGTTATTTTCTCACGGTTTCTGTAAAGTAACTGAGGAGTGATCAAAATTTTTCAACAAGCTGCTTTCAGCAAACTTTCGCCTAGCCATTTTAGACCTATCAGGATTTTCAGCTGAGGTGGTTCTAAATGAAATTATATTTCTGATGAGTAGTCGGGGATTTGGTTTATTTTCAAGTTGACCATCACTCACATTTGATCGCAG
>QNGE01000364.1:46862-132771 GCA_008508345.1 Paragonimus westermani | reverse complement strand
GGATATGCACTACTGACGAGCTCTAATGAGAGCGAAACTCGAGTCTAGTGCTTCTTTTCGAAAGGGGCTGGCTGGAAAGTCTATCTGAATGCGAACACTGCGATCAAATGTGAGTGATGGTCAACTTGAAATTATATTTAGAAATGTCCAATGTAAATTAACATGATCCTTTACTTTTGTCCAGTATTTATGTATCCGTATTTCTCACTGTCTCTGAAGATACCGTCACTGTGACGCGTGGATGTCTGAGCGACATGTTGGAGAACACAATGCATCGGGAGGAGATGCCTTCAGTGCGACGTCACGGCTATTGCAATAACGCAAAATCCTACCAGGATTACCTAATGAAGCACGAATCCAGCAAGACTTTGGCCATGACAGTTATGGGTGTGTTCACTAGTCAACATCAGTCCTATAAACGATACTGCTTTTGTAATGATTGGAACGGATGCAATCATGCTCGTACAACAAGGCGGTTGTCCAAAACTTTTGTCACGCTCAGTGCGGTTCTTCAGATTGTTCTGCTGGCTTCTCCCAGCTAGTTTAAACACAAATAAAACTTTCCCATTCCTCTCAATCTTTGTTATCATCGAGAAATACTTTGTGTCTTTTGATCTTCCTTTCAGGATTGTCTCTGACTGTTTTCTAATGCAATTTGTTGTAATGTTTCTTAAATTTGAAGAGATTTTCACAATTCTTGTGATTGTGACATCTGTGACAGTTAATTCTTATCGATCATTTTCCCTGTCCTTGAAAACTTCATTTTAAATACTTTTGGTGTATGTTGATCCTATTGCGTATTGCGGGCGCTTCAGTAATGGTGAGTACCCTTATCCAGGATAGACTTTTTCAATTTGCCAAACGTCACCTTGTAATAACTTTAAAATTCTACTCGGATCGAACCTTTTGCATGAAATGGTCATTGGCATACAGATGGTGTTATGCCACTTCAGTCAGAAACTGTGTCTGGTGTTAGGAACCCTCAAAATTCCAAGCAGGCATCCACTTTTACATTCGTGTTTTATTGAATGTATTGAAGATTCCAAAGACTTGACCACAAGGTACGTTTTGTCGCATAACTACTCCAGATTCCACTAAAGTAACAAGGGTAAATCAATATCGTACTACTCGTAAATTGCTAGACAAAGCGTACCAATTCTCCGGAGACTCGAGTGTCCGAGGACATTACACATCGCATTTCGCGGTTCATTTGATGGTATATAGACCAGGTACTCTCTGTGACTGATGAGAACTTAACATAAAACCTAGAGTTTTGCATTGGATTCATTTGAATGTTAACAAGAGCTATGCTGCTGACGTGGTTATTTCCGAATTAACAGGTCGGCGGATTATACTAAGGTGTAGAGAAAAACATGATGAAATAAAAGGTAAGTACTTTTAAAAGTTTTTTTGGTCGGATTCTTAACGCTGTTATAGTTTTGTATATTTATATGAATCATATACACAAGTTCACGCAGCTGGGACAAACGGCACATTCCTGTGTTTTTATATCTTCTTGTCGATCAATGAAGAGTACTCACCGGACCGCCTATACGGGTAAAGAAAACATTTCCAGTTGTAAGAAGGTAAACGGGGAGCAAATGGCCTGTGTGCAGCATGCTGATACAAAATATACCAAATTATGAGAGCAACATAGTGACTTGATATATGGCCGCACAAGAGATCAAACAATTCACATGACTATAGCATCATCCGAACAGACTTACATTTTGGACGCTATGGAGATAATTAGGAGGTTTGAAACGTCGGCTGGAAGCCACGAACTTACTGAGCAATAACAGGTCTTTCTAAACCCGCATTTAAGTGTCACCATGTCACATATGAAGTAAGTCGAAAATTACAGTGCGCCCCAACTCAAACATACCGTGAAGCTGAATAGCAGTTGTTTTTTGTTATTATCTAGGACCGTTTCACAATTTGCTTGTAATTTTAACTTGTTAAAGTGTCTCGTCTCTCAGCTAATCATTTGGACGGTTTTTAGTGGATTACCTGACTCTTCAAAGACTTGGTCGACTTTTTCTTGGTGCTCAGTTTCTGCAAGACGAGCAAAGACAGCACTGTTGGCCGATCGTTTTTTACAATGCAAGCGCCATTATTTGGTGTATTGAGGCAAACATCTTCATTACGCTGAAGCTTCTTCATTAAGTCTATGTGCCTGTTAATCAAAGGCTCTCTCTGTTTCCATATGCGCTCACACAACAGCTGGTGGCCGTTAACAGGTGCAGTTTTAGATAACTCCAGCACACTATATCCCCAGTTCTCCGGTTTTTACAGCAAAGACGCTGACACTTCAGACCTAGTCTATGTATGCTTAGTCTTTCACTTGTTCATGCGTAGCAGCTTACGTTGTTTGGGCATCAATACAACTTGCGGAACGATTCCAGGAAAACCACGCACGCCGGTTGGGACAGGGTAGAACATGATTGGTCAACAATGTTATCCTCACTCATCTTGCTGACACTAAGCACCGAATATCGGTACGCGCTCAGTCGCTTGACCGCAAAAACGAGAAAATCAGGAGAGTCGCGGCTGCACTGTTTATGGGACGAGCGAGACAAAACTTAGGCCGCAGAAGCTCTAGATTTACAGGACAAACGATTACCATAGATGGTCGACAGATCCGAAGCGAATCAATTGAGACAGTCATATATGGCAGTCAGAATATGACAGTCAGAACAAATCACGTTACACGGGGTGTCAGAAGGCAGCTGCGAGAAAAATACGCTGACCGGACAGGCGTTCGATCGCACACCTGCAATCTGATTGGCTGAGTGGGACCATACCACCACCCACAACCGTAGCGTCCGAGCTGGGCCGGTCGATCGATGTGGCGTGATGCGTGCTGACTGTCTCGTTAGGAGATGCGCCTCCTAACACCAAGCTAACACCGCCGAAACCTTCCAAGTGCCAGGTAGTCCCTCCAAGGGCGTCCAAATGATGACACTGTATTGGGAAGCTACGGGAATCAGCCTGCCTGACCCACTATTTTGTCATCAAAACTGTCAATTCAGACATTGGGTCTACCATGGCCATAAAACCACGGGATCGATGGCAAACCTATGCGGTTAAACCGGTAAATGGTCCTGGTATAATGAGTCACCCTGTTTCGTGAGCCTGACAGGGATCTCGATCCAACACCACCAACTGTCTATCTAACTTTGCTGACCTGAAGATCATATATCGGAAATTTGTCCGTCTGTTTTTAAAGCTCAATCGAGGACTGTATTCGCTGTTGTTCTTATCCAATTGTCTTATGTATTCCAATATTCTACGTTCGTTACCGAGCAGATTAAACGAAATGCTCCGATTTCATGTCTTTATTCGTTATTGATGAACGACTGAGGTGATTTTTAGCAGCTCAACAAGGTGGCCATTTCCACAGAGTTAATCAACGTGCTCCAGAATAGAATGCCCCGACAGTGGATATAATCCATCTAATGGATGGCCTGCGTGTTTAAACCTCGGGTTCAAGAGAATAACATGCTGAACACTCAGTTTTGGTAAATAAAAGACGGTCTGTTAGCACTTGACCAGGTAAAGGGATTAAGATTCAGCCTGCTGTCAACCATTTATAATTCTTGGCGAAATGATTCAGTCTTATCAGCCTTTGTGATCAATATATCACCCTTATTCCTGTCACCCTTTTTCTCACCATGGCTGTACGTCTTGCAGCTCCACCTCTAGCTCAATCCCTCACTGCATCCTATGGGTTCTATTGCAAACAACGAAGTTTGGTTGAATTTCGCCAGAGTAATGCTTAACGTAATTTTGTCTACCAAGCCGTATTAAACTAAACGAATGGGTTTCACCGTTCTACCATCAGCTAAAACGGTTTACGTCCATTGGTTTTCATGTCTCGAGAATGCATAACAGCTGGTTAGAATATCGTGAAGTCGGCGTTGAGCAGTACCAGTCAACTGACAATGTTAGATGATTCAAGAATAAAAATTATAAACTACTGATCCATGATATACCTTTAAGGTACGCCACACTTGACGCGGTACCAATGTGATATTTACGTAGGATTAAGTGATGCCCTGTCTAACTACAAAGTGTACGCTTATCTGGGTCTGTAACACAAATGGTAGAAAAAGCACGTACGAGTAGCACGACTTTTAGTTAAAATCTTGTGTGTACAATTTGCTTGTGCATCACACGTTGAGCCACCCGGCTGTGTGTTTGTGTTCAGTCCGATCACAGTTGGAACAGCCGGTCAATCTGGTGGTTCCGAGCAACAGAAATGTGCCAGTCAGGAACCACAGGGCTTTAATCGTCCAAATGACATCAGTTATCCCCCTTTTGAATACAATCATGTGAATTAGTAAGCATCGTTATTTGGATGTGATGTTGGAAGACTATTTGTGAATGGTTACTATGCCTTCCATCGTTAAGTTCGAATAGCAACTTCAATACACTCTTGAACCCTATTTGGAATTATACTTTAAATTCAGTAAGTAGCATTAGTTATCAGTGTACCATCATCTATCATTCTTTTGAAACCGAGCTGAACTCTCACCAGGAGTACATCCGGTTTTTGTGTTATAGCTGTTCAGGTCGAATCGCAAGCTGTCAGCAAACTGTACAAATTAGCAGACAGAAGGATAGATCACATTCAAATTAACTACACCTCATTCTCCTTGACCTTGAGTTAGTTACTTCCCGTATAAAGTGAAATCTAATGCATTGTTCATGGCCCTTCCAGCGAAATATCTCAAAACACCAACTTAAGTTTAATTTTCGACAGAAAAATCTCCTAATCATTGCACCCCAGTCCAAAAATTCACGTAATCTGCGTATCTCAGAGACTTTCTCAAAAAGCTGTGCTGAATAATCCAAGCTATCTAAGATTTACAACATGGAACATTTTTTGAAGCTCTCATTCTAGTTTCCGTTCAATTTATAGGCGCTTCAGCTTCTCTGGCTTACCAATTCAAAAGTGCTATCTCTGATCAGCCTTCGGCGAGGTGTGTAAAATTTGGACGGGAAGGAGAGTAAATGACATGTGCATAAGTTTTGCACGTAAAATTAGGTCAGATTGCTTTTGGACACTATTAGTTCCAAACGTAACTACTGTACTACATTTCGTTTTGCAAGATCGAATACAGTCTTTTACATCAAACTGACTTAATACACCAGTGGATTTTTGCGAATTTAGGTAGAATTTTCCCACTCAGACCTTTTTGGCTTCTATCAACTGTTCTCCATATATTTTAACTTCATACAGAAAAATAGTGAAATTTTGGGCGTTTTATCAAAACAGACATTTAACGAATCAAAATAGTATCGGAAAGTAATATTTTGTTCCCGATTTGGCGACTAGTGTCGAGGACCTTTCCTGAATCGTCATTCTAGGGGAGGTAATGGAGGAAATCGCTTTAAGTAAACAGAATAGAGTGAGCTTTGAGCCATTTACAAATATGGTGTATATGATTGTTTTACTAACTATACTCAAAGTGAGCTGATATTAAAATCCACCGAGCTACACCCCTAAAAACGTATGATAAAGTAAATCCGATCAAATTAAATTGCAATTTTTGTAGAACACACGTTAACTCTTTCAGACCAAAAAGAAATCGGTTGGATTGAAAAGAATAACGGCACGTCAAATTAGAAAAAGCTGGTTGCCCATTTAATTGTGAGATACTTTTCACTTTCAGTGACCACATTACTTTGCTCATGTAATGATTATTCAATACTTGCCTTTGATTTTACTCACAACTGAGTTTCGGACTGATTTGGGGACGATCTCTCTACAAGACAGAGTTTATGTGCTAGTTAGCCTGAATTTGTCAATAGCATATCCGCTATCAGGGACACCACAAGTGATGATTATTCGATTAAGAAAATGATTGATAAATAAGAAGAACAACCTTTGCGCAACTACCAAGAATGTACCGCTATTGCGCATGGTCATACGAAGCTTTGTAAACTTTAAGGTTCTTTCACGCTTCCATTGCTTCATCTGTCTAGAGTCATTTCCCAATGTCCATGATCTAACTTTCACCAAGATTGTCGACTCCTTTTTAAGACGCTAACATACTAACTGATACTTCTCTTATTTTTGTTTACTGCTAACGATATTGTTTAAATGGACCACCTGGTGGTTTTTGTGTCTTCACGGCCAAACACAACGAAGCATTCGGGAATACTAACACAAACATATCAGCCATCTGGAAGAGTTCTAATTTGTTTTGAAATTCCTATACAGCTTACGACGAGTTTTGAAGACATCGGTGAAGATTTCAGCAAATTTTGTGCGATCAATAAAGACAACAGTCACTGACAATGATGTGGTTGATTCTTTTCATGACTGTAAACATAGCAGTAAGAGAACAGACAGTGGTGGATGGTAACAATTTGTATTGCCACTTCACTACCAAATAACAATAACCGAAAATATATACATAAAGCTAGCGGGGCAGGGGTGATTAAACGAAACAATAAATAGGGCAGAGGGTAACGGTCAAAACTATTTAGTCCCTGGGACCTTAAGACAAAAGAATAATTGTTCTCGAATACATAATACTAATGTGAAAACATCTAGTCGCTAGCGTCTCAGAGAAACGCAAGAAACCTGGACCAGCGTGACGTAATATAAGAGTGGATATCGATTCGAAGGCGATACGGTGACCACTAGCCAGCACGTATCCGACGATAGATGAAACCGGAAGTTTGCGTGATCCCGAAACAAAGGAGGTAAACTGCGCAGTCACGTTCTGAATCCATTTGGGTAGATGTTCATTCTTCCCACAATTCGAGCACCTATCGCTTCTGCCGACGTAACTTTCGCCGCAGTTACACGCAAACTAATAAATACAATATGAGATGGCGCCAACGGATTGCCCTCCTCTTACTTATGATGATGGTAGTTTGAGTTCGGTTCGCGTCTACGATTTCAAATGCACTGTAGGTTTGTTTAATTCGTGCGACAAGACGTTCTATGGTTCTATGAGATGAAGTGCAACTTGTGAATGGTAGCTCAGTGTAAACTTCCTTCTTTCTAGCCGTTGAAACTTTGTTCATTGCCATGCGTTGCTGGCTGTTTCTATTGACAAATCTCGATGAATATTCATTATCTTGTTACGTGGTTGTGAGCAGACGAAGTTCGCCGCTTAAATACTCCAATGAGCAAATAGGTCTGGTGCGCGCAAACAATGCTTTAACCAATGCTCACTCATTCTTCGTTCGTGTAAAAATTGTAGAAAATGTGTGCTGATCGGCTCCTGTCGGCCTCCGCTACACGGACCTTTCCATTGATCCATCATCCGCGCGACTGATGGGGATGTCCGAAAAAAGGCAAACAATCGTTCGTTTCCAGTTCACAGATGATAGTCAAGTTGATATGACACCAGTTAAACCGGCTCACCACCTCATCGACAGTTTGCAGAGATTATGCAAAGATGACAGTGTTATCCACGTAACATTCGTGCAGCTGCAGGGCTGAAATCTCCTCAGCAGTTCTTTCTTCTATCATCAACATGAAGAGGACAGCAGGCACCGATCCCAACGGGCTCCTTATATCGACTCAGTCTGTTTGTCGACAGGGTTTGTTCTCAAAACTGAAATTGATGGTCCCCGCACATAGCAGTAGTGAAGGTAATTTTAACAGATCCGTGAAAATGTTTACATTAAAGGCTTCAGTTTCAGTCAGGTTGCATATAATTTCAACCGTCTTGCGAAATGGCATGTTCGTAAGCACTCACTGAACCTGTGTTTAACGCACACATTTGCCTGCTAGATTGCATATTCCGAAAACTTCAATCAAATCAAACGAGTATTCTATTACACATTTGCCAAGTTTCCGTTTTAATCTTGTTTTAATTTTGTTGCTTTAATGTTTTACTAATTACCGAGCCAATTTGTGGTTGAGGAAGTTGTTACTAAACAAAGTCGGTCCGAGTGGTACTCTCGGTTTGTGCTTCGAGTGAACCTTACAGTTGCGTTTTTGCGGAACAGTCGGGTTTATGAGATTGAAAAGCATCTTCATGAATTATTGAATGTAGGCACAAAAAATCAAGATGCCGAATTATTTGGCACCCAGTCGCTTTTTCGATATATTGGAACACACTAGACAATGATTTCTTCAAAAGTCTGAAAAACTACTGTTTAGAAGACCATCCCGTGACTAATTTTTCGCAAAAAGCTGTTGTGTTTTCTGTGTTGCCAGACGTTTTCATACTTTAATTTCTCTGACCTTGACTACTTCGTGAAATAATTAGGTCGTTGTGAATGAGTCGAGAAACGGTGTCGTTTGTTTGGTCTTGTCAAGCTCCTTAGTGTATGACTTCTACTCGAGTCTGGTCGACTGTATTCATCGACTTAGCTGCGAAAACATGGAGTGTTTACACTTCTCTAGACTGCTTAATCTCCGTATTGGTCATGACCAATTTTTACTTGTTTAAACCTGAAATGAATGATTATAAAGGTTCCTGCTGAATTGCTGTTTAGTCATATACGCAAGAAGCGTTTGCGGAATCATTAATTTTTTTACAGGTTTGCTGTCAATTGAACATATGTCTGCCAGTCATGTTGGTTCTTTGCAAGAAACACAGTACAAATCTGTACCTTCCTGTTAGTTCGCTAAATCACCTCGATAAAACAATCGGCAGAACTACGACGGATGAAAACTTGACTGATGACCGGAAAGTGGGTGAAGTATAAACTGATGCAAGTTCCACATGTTGGTTTGCTTGGATTCGACGATGGAAAAAGACTGAAAGTCGAACTTATGTGAAGATCAATGTTTTTTGGTTTACATTTGTTCTAAATAGAAAGGCTCGTTTAATGTGAATATATCTTTTTTCGAACAAATTACATAAACAAGTGTTACTGTGGTGCAGAAATCGGGCATAATATCATCCAAGCCCATATTCCTCAAATGATTAAGTGACAAAGTGCTGACGCAAACAGGCTGCTGACAGTTGAATGTTGATTTGTCAAATGATGTCTTCAAAGCGCCAGTTGAGTCCTCACAAACTAACTGAATTCGATAGTCTATATCTATCTAACGTACTCAAAGTAGCTGTCAGAATAAGCTATTACCCTACCATCTCTTTTTTCATTCAGCTGTTGGTAGTCTTGCCAGAACAGAGTGTGGTGGATATTCAGATTTCCCCCGGAACACATGAATCAACTACCACAGCTTTTACGTTTGCCCTATTTGATCAGGTGATCTCATATTCAGGTTTTACGGGCTGTGTATAGACGAACAGCTGCGTTGCAGACATGCTCGACCCAAATGGCGCCGGTTTAGTGACGGAGCCAACTGTGGCCAATTAACTCGAGTCCATTTGTAAATTCGGCATGAATAAATTGTGTTTGTGAAATTAGTTTAGAAACACGCATGACGCATGCACTATATTCTTCAACCTCCCTTGGCGGCTAGTCGTTTATCTGACATCTCAGCAAATATCCACCTTTTTCATACCTGCAGGTAACACTTTAGAAAGACGGAATATAATAGACAGATGTCATTTGGTCAAGTGATACAATCCACAACCCCATACGCGTAGGCTGTAGTGGAAATCGGTGCTAAGTGTCCTTGTTTCTCAACTAACGTTTTGCTTTGTTAAAATGCAAAATAGCCCCTAGCCGTTCAACTTCTTAAGGCAGGTCTTCGACAGCGTGGATGTAACCGGTGATTTCGCTCATACGGTAGACGCCAACTGACCAATGTTTTGAAGAAACTCAAGGAAACGTCGTTCAAATTCATGTTTGCACGATGTACATTAGGTCCTTCCGTTCGTTTTTAAAATTCCGACAAATACCTAGGACCAAAGCTATACACAGCGTAAATCGGTCTGATGTATCCAGTGTTTGCCATCATGTGTGCAATGCGAGGTGAGTAGTTATGTATCAGATCACTCTTGTGAATATTACATCACATTGCCGTGGGTTGCGTAAACATTTTTAAGATTTAACTGTTTTGCTAACACAGTTGTTCCTTCATTTGTGGGCCGCAGAAACTTCATCGAGCTGTTTAGGACCAAGCTCGCTTTGTGCTGATTTGGAATTAAAATGCTGAACTTTGGCTGTGTTCATTTTGCCCTTCTTTTCCACGCAGAAAAACTTCAATTGTTTTATTTATTCAAAGTTTTTGGTCAAAATATATTGGTTTTTCTCTGCTGAACTGAGAGCGGCGTATCCAGGTGAAGTTAAAATTCACCTGGCAAAACGCTCAGAAGCAGATTCTAATTCAGTTAACACATAAAGACGTCAGTTAGGGTACAGCCCACTCAGCTTCCACGGATAACCATCTGGTTTGTTTGGTGCCTCATCAATAGAAGCTCTATTATATTTTTGGACTAGTTAGGATAGTTTCGTATATCGCGCCGTTAGACAATGCGGGTCCGCAGTGGCTGCGATTAGTAGGTGTCTGAAAGATACCAGAGGTCTGTGACATTTTATTCGTTACCTATTTGCAGTTAGAATCCATAAAGCATTGGCGTCTGTTCGGTTGATCCCTTAACTAGCCAGCTTTCCAAAAGCACCCATGTAAACTTCGTCGGTTAGATTTTCAGTGTAAACCGGTTGTTATTGCAGAATAACATTTGCAAACATCTTTGAAAGTGAACAGCTTCTCGGCTGAGTAATGCTTGAATCTAATATAAACCGTCGCCCCTTCAGATGGTCGCAGTACCGTCAGCTCTATGTTGGTCTCTGCAGTTTTTAATGTAGCCAATTTCTTCAAGGATATGACCCTGTTCCTGTGCCTACGATCTGTGGAATTTGCTTTGAATCAGCGTCTAGTTTACTTTATTAAAAAGGTCATGCAAAATAGTTACTCAGTTCGTACGTCCAACCGAGCCCCCGAGACACAATACGGCATTTCTTTTGCTGTATTATGCCGAAGTTTGTGTCACATGCGGATGCCTCCACTTGCAATGTCATTGATAGTACGCCGGTCACATGGTTTTCTGACTACGTAATTAAACCCAACATGTATCGTCTCACGTCTGTGCGTAAAAATGCGACAAATCAAAATGGTTGTCGCTAGTCATGTAAGAGGGATAAAAGCGCTAAACGTGACACACGTTATTAACATTGGATAGTTACCCAAATTTTCTGAGGCTGACAAAGATGGAAGATGCGAATGTCAGCAAAAATGAGCTTACTTCGAATTTAAGAGTGTTGTGATGGTCCACAAAAGTGTGATCCAATATGCGCTTCTCCGTAGCATTTACAATTTGCTGGCATTCAGTGGTGCGATTACATGACGACTAACACTATGGTGTGCGCCTGACTGGAAGTAGCAAACTACCCTCAGAGGAGAGATCATGCAATATACTGTTCTAACTCTATATTATTGTCACAGGCTCAGAGAACAGTAGTCATACGCCACCAAAAATTTCGTTGCTGACACAGGAACGACCTTCAGTGGCTCTTAAACGGTTGCCTTTACCCTTAAACAATATAAGATTTTTCTGACTGTTATCCGTGACAGGTCGGACAGTGAAGAGTTCATCTTGCACTGTAGACAAACACTGATTGAAGGAATAATCATCGGAAACAGCTGTCCCCTATATCTCATTCATATAAGGTTATAATTTCATAAACGTCTACATACTCTTCTGCATTCCTAACATAAGGACAGAAGTCCAATGATTATCTACAGATGACCGAACACAACGCAGCTCTGAAGTATTAAAAAGTCGTGCATTTAATGACTGTATACTGAAAGTATTGATGCTTTGTAGCCTATCAAAGAGCTAAACTGCTATTCCTGTGCCAAATGTCCGTGGCGGAACTAGATGCGAATTTTCAAAGGTTTGGATTTCTTTTCGGTTGGTTACCCATTTGATATGCAGCCAGGTGAGTCGTCGGCACAGAGTGAAGAACAGAACCACGTCTGTGTGACCGTTAACTACTACAACTGATGATAAACCATAACCTGCTCTTAAAATCGTTCCGAAATCAACTTGCCACAAATGTTTTCGAAAAACAGGATAGCAAGAAGAATCCAGTTTTGCTGCTTCCCTCAACAATTTGCTCATATTTATTCTGTTTGGCTTCTAGAAATATATACATATAAGGGTTATGACAAACTGATCGATTAGGGTGGTAGCTCTTAGAACGTGTTGGTTGTCCAAGGCACACCAATCACGGAAAGACTGTTTGAATTTCCATAAACTTCATAACAAGCCAACTTTGCGGGTACTTATTTCAGTCACTGTCGACCGGCTTGTGCAGTCATGTAGGAGAAGCGGCGTCAAATTTCATGACTAGTCCATCGAAGACAGTGGGAAATATTGCACCGGAAGCATAGGAGTATTTTTTGGTGCAGTCGTCCACTGGAAACATCTTGCTGTATTGTCTACGGTACTTCCGCGAGTTTCTATATGCACGAATACATTTCTACGGTATGAAATTACCATGTCCAGTTTTTGTGTTTCGGTTTTGACAGTAATCGACGTGTTCGTAAGTTGTAATGGATCTCTGTGCCTCACTCACATTTGATCTCACAGAGTTTTCTGTTACCACATTGCGTGTTCTAATGCCTGTCACGGATTAACAGACTGATGGACAGTGCGTACCGTGCTGTTTCGTGTGCACGTTATATCGACATATTTCAATTGTGTCGGGTCATTCTGATTTCAACGAGCCACACCACAACACGGTGATTTTGCGCTAATCAAAATTCATCGGCTTCAAATGAACTTACTAGAATTCAGGTGATGGGGTTAAATTGTGTTGCTCATATAGTGTTTAATCTGCATTCTTAAGCAATTACTGGGTAGATTGGTGACTGGTTCCACCAAATGAACCAGATCTAACTTTTGGATGTTATCTCGTTTGTGCGACTCATGTAGGAAAATCAAGTCTAGTCACGTAAGACGGTAAAAACCAAAAATAATGGAACTTATCGCTATCTATTGTATGATGGCTGGGCTGCTAGCGGGCAGCTCAATAACACATGACCCTGTCAAAATTGGTTTACGCTTATTTGAACTTCGAATAATCTAGGGATTATCATTCATGTTGGAAGGATGGTTTGTTGTAACTACTTTGCATAGCGCACAACGATTGTAGAGTTTGGTGAGAATAAATTTCATGGTCGTATTTTAACAGCTCCGTTGTCGATACGATAAACTTCATAGATGATCCGGTATGCTACTTCCAGCCTCAGTTGATGGATATCGGGAGCCTCCAACAAATACGAACCAGTCTCGTTAACGATGACCTTTTCTGAACCACTTCAGAGGTTCGTTGAGAATATTTAAGCATCTTTTCAGACAACCGCTAATTTGTTCTCCCAAGATGATCAGCTTGATAACAACAGTTAACAGTATAGACAAGGGGGACAAAGGATACCTGGACACGTCATCCAGATATGTATCGGAAAACAGTGTAACCATGTGGGCGGTATAAACTCTATTCAACAGGCGGTAGCTAATACTTTCATTAAGACCTATTGAGTTCAGTGATACCCCTCATCTCTGAAACACAAAACGACAGAAAATCAAAAAAGTGGCGTTTGTGTATAGAGACGATTGTTGACAGATGGAATATATACGGTTACTGATTTTATTCCTGTGATAAGCCATCATTTGCAGACCGGCCAAACTTATGTAACCATTCACGCAATACATTAAGAGTAGCTTATGTCAGGCGAAAAACATAGATTATGGTAATATTCCATGTTCATGGCTGGACACACGTTTTCCCTCAGGTCTTTCATTTTAACTAACTGGACTCATGACATACCAGATTTTTATTGTTCTCAGTCACCACGACTTTAAACGACACAAGTTCGCAACAGGAAGTGAATTAGGATCATTCAGAAAACTCGCAGGTCATCCGTCGAAATTCCAGTTTGTCACAATCAACTCTGTATATTTTGGATTCTGTCTGTTTACCTGTTTAGCCTAACACATTAGGTCCACTCACATAACTGACATTTTTACCTAAAAATAGAAACACATATCGTGAGTACAGTAAAAGAACCCACTTGTTGCTAGATACTAAAACAACAATAATTGGTTGTTTGGATATCACATGACCAGTTAATGAGTCGTCTAGGTTATATGCTAATAAGTACTCCTTTATTCCTGGATTCTTCGGTGAGCTTCCATGCCCAGAGGTGACTACATGATCAATCTACACAACAGACGTAAGCGCACAGGCAGTAATCAACAAATTCAAGTTGGCAGAATACACAAGTGCTAAATGGAGTTTAAATTCAACTCGTAACATAACTGATAAACTCTAGCAAGGTCTAATCACTAATGCATTGAGTCAGTCCAAATGGGCTCGTCTGAACTCCTAACTGAATGATAAATCTGTTGTTACATACGAGACTCGTCCAGTTTAATTCAGCCAACTTCCAAAACTATTTTCGACTAACTAATTTAAAAAATTAAACCTGCCAACATCACGTATTAAGAGTAGCAACAGTTGGCTTCACGATGATGTTGCGTTGATTCACTTCTTCCGTGAAAGACGCTATTGGATATGTCACGCTAAAAACTTCTGTCCATTCGGTTTCATCTTTTTCGATATTCTGTCAGTGAGGAAATTGCTTCAAAAAGACTTTCGATACCTTAATGTCTATACTCGTTGTTACATTACTTAGGCGATTTTGAAATGTCTCAACAGTAACAAGAAACGATAAGTCGTCTGCAAGTTACTTCTGTCGTTCATCTCGGACATAATTGAGTCTGTAGAACGGAGCAGATATCAACAATGCTTAAAAAAGTGATAGAATTTAGTCTCTCTCAAACTGATGAAAAACTTAATGATTGCGATTACACACCAAGCAGTTACGTTCTGATCAACACTCGCCAGATACTCGAACAGGTCTCTGATGATATCAACCAATCTGTAACGCACAGAAAAACGACACTTAAGTGAGTTCATACTGACTACTTCTTAACCTCAAACCAAAATCCCATGCTCGGTATCGTTCTTGTTTGAACTCATCAGATAGGGATAGTTTGAATGGGCTCGAAAAAGCAGCCACTCGCTTTACGAGTCAAAGTTACTATTTGCCCGGTCACCGCTCCCATGAGCACCATTTGTGAGGGCAGAATGAGCTGTTATCTTCCAACCTTGACACATGTCGCTCATACAGTGGGGATGTGAAGTGAGGACTCACCAGACAAACGTAAGGGTTGACTGACAACCATAAAACCGAATGCTCTCAACAAACGAAGTTCGATGTTTCTATTTGTTGAAAGCGCTAAAGGATTACACACATCGCTTTCTTGCTAATGTTCTCCCCACACTTTTATTTCTAAGGTAGCTTCTTCACATTTTAGGTTTTTACCATACAATTTTCGACATCCAGTGTGGAAGGTGAGGTCACTCAATATTCGGTACTCTGGTTAGCAAAATTGTCCCCTGAGTGGACTTGTCTTCTGAATCTCATAAGCATAATCGATTGTTCACCCGTCTTTGACATATTGACAGTCCTTTTGCGCATAGATTTGCATAGGCGACATGAAAAAAATCATTTTGCTAATCATGTATCCAATTCACTACATAGCCCTGCTCGTGCAGCCGAAGAAAGTAATCGATTTGGTTATGTGAACTTTGTCAGTCGACCATTGCCGCCTACCTGAACAGCATTTTGTCGCGTAATGTGTGAGTACTGAAATCACTAGTTTAACAGAACGCGGTTAAAGTGAACAAACACACTTGGAGGTTTTATACAATAAACATGTGCAGAGGCTCACGGCACGTACAGGAGAATTGATCGATGTACACAGAACTCTCGTGGGATTTTAATGTTTTGGTCTAGGCGTCAATCACAATTAATCACCACTTTCGTGTACGGACAAAGCAGACTGTTCAGCTGGTCGACTGAAAGAATGGGAGCGATTCTACTCTTGCACTTCCTAGAGCTCATTATCAATGCAAGTCCGTGTCCAAACATGGAATTGCTGAAATTCTGAAAGAGAGCTTAGAACCAAAATTGTAATTATTAACCCTCGCAATAAAAGAGATGTATAGTTTTACACAAAATAGAAACGTTGCTGACGCGTCAGAGCTATAGTAGAGGCAGTATAATTACACGTGATAACGTCACGGAGACTAGTGACTAATTGCTTGCAGTTGGTTACAAGAACTTTTAGGTTGAACTTATACTAAATTCAGAAATATTCATGCTGTTTTCCTCAAACTGGTTTGAAGTGTACAGTTTATATTCTAATGCCCTACCTCACTAGTGCATCAAAAATAAAATATCAGCGTTGTCTCCTCAATCGGCGCGTAGCAGTGAGGAATGGATTCGGAAGCAACCGACAAGGTGATTGTGTTATCAGTGAAGTTTTCATTAATGAAAAAGAAATGAATTAATGACACTGACGTAGCCTAAATACAGTCGTAGGTGGGGCGTTTGCCATTCATGTTTGTTCTATCAACTATACGAAGATGGTTAAATGGTATGGGAAACCGCGAATAGATTATCGCGGAACGATATGCTTGATCTAATGACGTTCAATTTTAGGTAGTTACCAGCCAATGCATTGTTTGTAAAACGCTGAATTAAGACCTCAGTAAAATTGCTTGTAACGATATTCATAGGTATGTCGAACTAACAGTTCCGGGGAATAATCTGTGTTTGTTCGTCCTCCAAAGTTGGCATAAAGTTTGCTGCCATTTTTGGTGTAGATCCGGGCTACACCATCGGTGCGTAAAAGTTTTAGTGTGCACCCGGCTGTTCTAAGAGGCATTAAAACCAATCCTCTTCCAGTGACGCACTCGAGAAAGTGGGCATTCACGATAGAAAATATGTTTGATATTAACTGAACATGACTCATGTATGTCCGCTGTATTCGTGTTCGGACAGATTTTTATCTAAGCTCCATGCGATATGGTTTATTTGAGGAAAAATTGTAAAAAATTGCAGGTAAACTGCACAATACTAATGGCACAGCACCTACTGAAAAAAACCTGTCCTCGATGCATTATCAAAGGCATTTTTACCACCTGACTTCCTTGAGTAATCAGAGGTAATATTGAACTTTATTTCACTTCACACTCCGTGCTTATGAACTACTAGTCTGAGCTTTAACAAGAGTACAGTTTGCTGGAAACCAGCTCAGTTGTAGACCCCTCGTAAAAGCGAATGGCACTTTATGGTGTACAGAGTAGTTAGTGGTTGGATGTTTGTCAGAGCCTCTGATTAGAAATGATGGTAAAATATAGAAGGTGGAAGGGGTTGTATGTCACACTTCTAAAAAGAACCAAAAATCACTCAGAAATTAATGAATATAAAAGGGAATATAAAATGGTATCTTGAATCTGACCGACGTTCGTATTATAAAAATCTCGTATACTACTGTAATGCTTGTGAAGATAAACAAATTCACTGAACAAGGTCTTAGTGATGATCAGTAAAATTAAATCGCTTCTACAAAACTGCAGTGCGTATTGCCATTCAGCGGATTCTTCCCGTTTTCACCACATCACCTCACTGACCGTCCTCAGCTCATAGCCAACTCGCTCTCGCTACGGCACTGTTAACGTCACTGAAACGAGTTAACTACATTTTCCATTGTTTTTAGATTATGCTTAATAGTTTAAAAGCAAAGTAATTTCATCATGGTTATCTTCCAAACTAATAGAATATACTTAATCTCTTACACCATTTCAAGCACTAAACAACCCACTTCTGATCCAATGGTCACTAGTCTGACACTAGGGTCCAAATCCTGGTCCAATTTTTCAGGCAACTTATTATGATAGATTTTTTATTTTCAGAAGCTGTAATAAGCTGGATTTGCGTTCTTCATGTGTCAGTTGAAATTCTCTCTACTCATCAACACTCGGAAGCTTTGGGAAGAAGTGGCAATGACACCTACAATTTTTACCTGACTGGAAAGTCATGCAATATATTTTTTCGTAAAACACCTGAACAGAGAAGTCATAAACAGTTTTTTGCAAAATGTAACCCTCGGTCAAGTTTCGCTGCATCCTTTTAGTCAAACGCTGCAGTCTGTGGATTTATACAATACAGTACAATGAATGTTGTGACGCGAAAAATCAACACCTATTTGGCTGTATCCGGTTCGGATTAGCCTGTCAGTGTGACCAAAGCCAAAGTACGCTTGCGCTTAACTATCGCCACAAGCGGCTCGCGCTGCACCACTTACGGTTCCACTCACATACCACGTATCCGCTGTAAACCCAAAGGAATAATATCAGGATTTATGTGAGTAAGGCCTATATGTCCAACTGGTCAATACTGGTTAGTTAATCTATCGGCTAGTTCGAAAAGAAAATCCTTATCTCATGAAAAACTGACAGAGAGTCCAATGGTAGGATATAAAAGTGGAAGAAAATGTTTACAAATACAACATAAAAGAGTGACTTGTTACAGAACTACACGTTGGTTTACACTAGAGAAGAAGAGCAGTGGAAAAACAGCATGAAAGTCAACAACCATACAAAAAGGCGCACAGTGACATACACATATATTAATGCGCTTCAGTTACCAGGGCAATCTGGCACTGATGAACGAGTCCTTCTATACGCAGAGGAGTAGGTTCCCTTTGTTAACTGCTACTGCCTCCAAAATCTGAAGAATCCTCCCATTTTTCGTTCAGTAGCATATCCGAAAGGCTTTCCTTAGATTCAACTAATGTCGTCATATCTATAAGTGTCCAGCGGCTAACGACGCCGTTCCTTGTGACTTGTCACATTCTAATCTGAGTTTAACATTTTGATATCCACGACCATTTTGCGTACTCAAAATAAAATGTTCTCTTCAACCCAGCTGTGTAATACTCGCTGCATAGTGCATACATATACGATCTAGCACTTACACGGGAACTCATAAATGATGCAAAATTTGATATTGAGCAGAAGCGATGTTTTGAACAATGGTGTTAGGATTCCGGTGGTGGAGAACGACATGACCGCCTGAGCTGCGTAGAACGTGAGCCCCACAGTCGCCGCGAAACCGGCTTTTAACAGAGTATTAATGTCATCACTCTCGTAAGGCTAACGGAGGTGGACATTTAAATCGGCCATCGCGGCAGCCGACCTTTGTTTACTGAAATTCTTCACAAATGCTGATGGATAGTCATTTTCTTGGAGCATGGTTCTCAACAACGACAACTCTTTGACCAATGTTTTTTTCGGACAGATTCATCTTGCACGATAAACAAATTACCCACTAGACCTTATTGATACTGCATTACCGCAAAGCTGTGATTTCAAGCACTGCCCCGTCCAAGTGTGTTTCTGATAAACCGGCCGTGGTGTGGAGCAGTTGTCCCGACGCTTCATGGAAAAACTCAAAAACATCTGGGTATCAACATACTCATATACTCAGTAGTAAGGCCAATTTTGAGATTCGGCTTTTTACTTGGGTCGAGTATACTTTTTGCCATCTCCTTAGCGTCAGTAATTATCAGCCTATTTTCGACCTAACAGTAGTATAAATAGGCTTGGTGGATAACAACACTTGCATTGTAGTCCGTATGAGCAGCAAAGCTATCGGCTGGTGCCGAACCGAATGAACTGCACACAGTCATACTATGGACTTGCGTGTAGCCTACTTCTTGGAAGCAGGTATTTCAACTTCGATTTCTATGGCAGCAAAAGACAAACTATATCGACCTACTGCATCAGAAGAACATTTGTAATCAAAGAAACCATGTGCAACGTGGCCATATATTTGTTGCTCCAGTCCAAACCGTCGAATAATTTGATTAGGTTAAAACCACTTCTCATAGATTTTTCCAAACATTGCCTGTTCTAATGACTGAAGAATCACTGTGCCAACGTGTATTGCGGTGAATTGGACATGGATAAATACTGGCCTTAGAGACACACCAATATTTTGGAGCTTGAGCAAGACATACAGCTCCATATTACATGATACTCTAAGTGTAACAGATTTGACCGCTGCTTAATCAGTAATATGTTCTTCTAATGATGTTTGTATTTCCTTCCTCACGCGTCGTTCACGTGTGAAAACCTTGTCTGCTGAGCTACCTTGACGGAAGTCGGTTGTGATATTAATTAGCAGTTGCACTCGTGATATCCAGTTAGCCTTATTCATGACTACAAAGTGAGAACGTTTATTCAGCGACGAGGTTATCAGTTCTTCACTAAATCCTATTTCAGAAGGGGCAGCAATATGTTTTAAAGTCAGGATTGCGTTGTTTGGGGGACGTAACTTTGTGTCGGTACTCGAGATCGATGAACTCGGCTTTACATTATCTGTGAGTGATATCGGACTGAGATGTGAAAGTTAGTCAGATAACAGCTTAAACTGTGCCGGTGACTCTATGCTGTTATTCTACATTCGAAGTACACAAAGTTCAAAATTACGAAATAAGGCGTCCACCTGGACGCTGTTAAGCTGAAATGCTAACACTTTGATAACATATCCAACCGAATTTCTTGGGGGCATTGAGTCTGGTTGAGTGAGTTGATTCTGATCTGCTCCACTTTTTCACTGTAAAAGTTGATTAACTTAATACTGCAGAAATGGCTGGGCTTACCAAAAGCTGTATCTTCTGATTAACTTGTTCAGCTGATCCGTGGTACTTTCCATGTGGCATTCTGTTAGGTGAAGTTAGTTGGAAACCGTGGATTGGATTGTACTGTACCAAAGATATTTTAACAGTAACGAGGTGAGGAATAAATTTTGACACATTAAACTGGTAAGTGACGCACAGTGATATGTTTGTATATATAGGACTTGATTTTTTTTGTTTAGCGTCAAAGTGTCCAGTGTTCCTTGATGTATAAACGCGCAGGATGTATCTCATGAGATACAGCGAAATGTGCTGAAGAGTTGCACTGTACGAAAACTCGTTTCTGAATTCTTCGTTTATAAGTATTAGCAAAGCAGCCAAATAGTCGAGTGGACTTGACAAGGCACTTACTGTTGATTCACGCCAACTGGTGCACTGAAATGAGTATTTCCCAAATACTAATGAACTTCCATTTGTGAAATATATTCCTCTTGTCTTATGCGAAATCAGTGATGACGTAGTCGACAAGATTTTATCACAAAAAAGTGGATTAGAATAGAATAGTCTTTGTCGCAGTGATACACGTTGCTCGTGAGCTCTGATCGGGACAGTCTTTGAGTCAAATGATCTTTTTGAGTCGGGCTGACTGGGGATGTTGATTGTTAGAGACGTCCACTTGTACCAATACCGACTGCTCTGGAACAGTCCCCTCTACATCAGTTCTTATCTGGAGCGTGTGCAAAGTGGTATTGTCGATTATTTGGCCTACGATTGACATTCAACGTCACTTGGCTTCAAACACTGTTAAGAATTAATGGAATGAACAGAAACTCATCCAACCATTACGGAATAAGAAAAATCAACCTTCCTCCCGGTGAAAAATGTACCTTTTTCTCGAAAATTTGAAGGTATCAGAAACCTTATCTAATGAAATTACGCCACATCCTCTCCAGTGCTCATTACGTTATCATACGTTGAGATATGAATATCAGGTTGCCAAATAGGGAACGTTGAGCTGAAGAATAATCATTAACGAAGTAGATTTAGTTAGCTGTATACCTATGGTTGTTTGAGAGTATGACCAGAAAAGGAAACGTTTTTGGAAAGTGTTTATCGTAGCAATAATCCAGTCTGTACAAAATGAACGTGGGAATAATGATGAACGAGATGAAAGCACCCATGAACCCTTGAAAAGCAGACTTTGAGTGACGAAACAATATACGTGAGTGAGTGCGCATCACTTGAACTAACGGCGAATACACACCAGGTGGAGATAAACATCGATTAGCAGTCAATGCGATAGTCGTGAATATAATGGAAGACGTAGTTCCTTGATATTCACAACTCACAGGATGCTGCATGCATTATACATGGTGTGATAATGATCCTAAGGTTCTGACTGACTTTTGGTTCATTGGTTGATTTCTTGTAGGTGTGCCAGAGAGGATTTCCTTGTCATATGTGGCTACCTCATGGTCTCTTCTGTACCGTTCCAATGTGGTTGGTTGATAGGGGGAATCCCCAGTGGTATAGAATGACCCACTACCGTCGTTTACACATAGCTCAACCTCGTTGATGTGTAGATAGAACTGCCGTACTTGAAGGGTGAGATGCACTGTACCGTAGTCCATTACTCAGTTATATCAAGGAAAAGACGTTTCACATTTTCAACCAACAAATTATGATGATCACTTCGCGTTGCTGAGAACAATTTGTGACGACTGCTTGTTTTCGACAATTTTTTATGTCAGCAAGAGTGTTTGGGACAAGAGGTGCGTATTGTTCATGAAATTATAAGCCAAACAAGAGAATTTAACGATCACAAGCACTAAAATCAAAACGCCCAGTCATCACACGAACAGTATTCATAAATTAGTCACAGATGTTCACATTTAAGAGTTCACGAAATTTTGATTCAACGCACAGAACTTGTCTGGGATGACGATTGTAGCCATGGAATCCATTGGATTCGTTCGAGCATCTTGTAGGAAAACAGGTTTTATGACCGAATGATGAAAGACTTGACTATAGTTAGCATGTGCATTCAAACGGTTTTTGGTTGACATGATTAGAAAAAAGCTAATATTGCTACCTGTGTGGTCTGCTGTGCAATATCTCAAAAGCGAGTAGGTAAACAGTGGATGAAAACTGCCACACACTTCACACTGTAGACTCAACATCAGTTTAACATTAAACCAAGTTTGCAACACAGATGCTAGAGAATTTCACTCAGTAGGACGATAAGGTTATTGTCAATCTGTGTTAGACATACTGTTACCTTGGAACGAGTGTTTCGTGTATATGGATTTTTTCCCCACCTACTAGATTCATTATTCTTTTCATTATTGACGCATGCTTCTCATAAGAGTTTTGGTAACGATCTCCCTTCTTCTAAACTTTCTCTCATCCTCCTGATTGAAGTGTGCAGACTGGTGGAAGTGTGCATAGCGAATGAGTTAATTTGGTTTTCAGTAGCAGATACAATATGACACTGGCTTACGGCTAAGGTCATTACTTGAACCAATACACTCTCGTCTCTGAGGTCAATGTTAAGAGTGAATAGACCACATGAAATTCTGTACCATGACAATAATCTTTGCATTTTCCGACAATAAAGTAAATGTCACAAAATGTAAATGTTAGTAGGGTGTTTGTAGCAAAATTGATAAGTCGTTAAGTGTTCTAATCGTTGTTTGTTTTTTCAGCTTCCTCACAAGTACATATGCCGAATGTTGGCCACCGTAAAATCTCATTTATATTCCTCCACAATCCGACATTGAAACTTATCTCATCGTATCTGCAGAAATGTTTTCCTCAGTGTTTTCTAGATAAGCGTCGTTCCACGTTTGTTTCATCAGTGTTGTCAAGCGCGTCCTGAATTTTTAGTAATCGGATCAATTTAAACAACAAAATATCTAAGAAACGAATTTGACAGATGCCGACGTCGGCCACACCCACAGACGTGCTCAAGATATTGCGTTGCTCTGCAAGTTAGAATAAGAGTGCTGGCAGGTGATTGGCTACCGCGCTGGCGCACAACACGTTGAATTGCAAGGTCGGAGTAACCTGACGTATCACCAAACGGGTTTGTCTTCTCACCTTGTTTTTCTTACCCTACCTCAGATTGAGTCTAGTTTGTATGAAAATTGAGCAGTATTTGGAAATTATTCTTTAATGATTTTCAATGTGAATAAGGATTGCTTTGTAAACAAACAACTCTGAAGTTTTAACTCAGCAGCCCTTGGTCACTACTTCTATGCCACCTACATGATATAACATCAGAATAATTACGTCACCAGGAAGAATTAGTACCAACTATAAAAAGCCAACAGTCGTAGTGGAAATGATGTAGAATTCTTGGTGCAAAGTATCTGGAAACTTCATGTTTCCTAATAGTTTTGGCTTTTTATCGATAGGAACCGGTATATTGCTTTGGTATGTGGGCAAGTTGTATGGCTGTTGCTTGTTGTTGTTGTCTAGTGCATCAAGCCGTCGACGTACACAACAGGGAACAGGAATACCTTGTGCGATTAACCCTAAACCGCTTCCGCATAGCTTGATCAGGTTAATTTATGTAGTTGTTTGTAGCTGCTCATGTAATTATCACTCGGCCATGGGTGCAATAACGTGTGCAACGACCTGCGATTCCGTGTAATCCACTGCATAAGAATGTCGTTGTATCGGTCACGTACAACCAGTGTTTTCGTCAAATCCCATTACTTATGCGAATCATTTGGTCAGGGTTGCATCCGGTGTGCGAATCGATGAATACCTGGCCTAATGGAAAAAATACTGTCACAATGTCTTACCAGGTAATGTTCTACGTTCGCATTCCGAAACAGTGAACCAAATGCTAACATCTCGCATTGTGTGACATTTATTCTTGTTCCTCAAATCAAAGACACCGAATCATGACATATTTTGTTAATGTCCAAATACGATCAGGCAAATCAGCACAGTTATGCAGTTTTCATGATACTGTAGCTATTCGCTATAACCTCGAACAAAAAACGATTGAAAAGATGTATTAGGTAATACGGAGTTGCAAACAAATTTGCGCTTTTATTGTGAGGTGGCAGAAACTTTCCGCTCTCTGACCTGACTAAGTTACCCGGTATGTGTGCAAGCATATAGTCATAGTCTCACAAAATCTGGTCATCACAGCTTTGCCGACTGAATCACACAACATGCCGAACGCATTTATGAATATTTTGTACCAGTTGATCGTCGCGTGACTAACACTCTCCCAGGATAAAGGCGTTAACTAGATAAGCTACCAGATTAAGCCAGAATCCAGGTTTCGCATCTTACAAGGCTAGGCAGAAAAATGTGGCAGCAACTTTACAGATTAGTCGTTCTCATTTATTTTAGGGTGAAAATAACAACACTGCTATACTCAATGGCAAATAGGGTCTCCCCAACAGATTTTAACTAAAGGGTTACATTCAACCTTGAGTTTCGCATCTATGTACATCAGGCGTCGCATAGAAACGTTTACTACTTTACATTTTCATAGACTTCCCAACTAGTCCGTCTTGAAATATAACTCCATAATCGGACTTTGTTCTCGTTAGGCTCCGTCAATGCTATATGCGTTTGCCACGACAGGGAGTAAAACCCTGGTCATGCTTTCATGAGACAACCATATTGGCGCTGTCCCACTGACCACATACTACGAATGACCAACTCATCATATCTGAACGCTCAACAGCTTTTGCCTGTAAGTATTGCTCAGACTGTCAGATTGCCTTGGGGGGGGGTAAAATTAATTATTCTGTTAACTCCCAATCGATGACATTATCATATAAGGACGCACAAGTTCTTCAAAAAAATCCCTACCTCCCTAAAGTTTCTATTATCAGAAAGTATTCACCTTCAATAATGCAAACGCACTGTGTACTTTTCCTTCCAGTTCTTTGGGAAATGTTTACAAGAAAAACGAACGCTTTCTCCTTGAATAGGAAAAACGTAATAATCTTATGACAAGTGCCAGTAGTCAATCAAATTTGACGATTCGTACTCCGCATCTCACAACCGTATACAGTAGTGTAAGATTCGCAACAATTTGCTGGCTAAATTAGATATGACTGAATATTCCGGTCACTGATATCTGTATCATCGGCTCGTGGTTTCAAAATTGTTGAACGAATAACATAGGTGCATAAATGCCAAACCTGAAGTTCAACTTATGTGTCTTTTGACCCAGGTTTTCCGTTGATTCTGACGGTAGCGAATAGAGTTTCGCATAGAAAAACAGAATAGAAAAGACACAACGAGAAGACCACAGTAATGTAGGCATAGAGGTATCGATGGCTGGTACACGGTACAGTGGTTGAGGGTATTTCCAGCAGTCTTTTCTGTTGGTTATGTGGCCATTAACACAAAAGATAGCAATGTCCTACATTAGTTACTGGGAGATCAAGTTCCTTACGGTCCAGTACTATGAGGATTTTAACAAAAGTAATTTAATTCACACCTCCGCTGGTGCCACCGTGTGATACAGCAGATTCTCTCCCCAAACAGGCAGTTTCTACTTCATATATTACGTATAGGTATCGCCCTGGGTTATTTGTATGGAAATGTTAACTGCCAATATTTCTCCGATTCGTCAACAATTAGGCTGAGGTGCGTTTACGGAACACGCTTTCTAGCTAAGGATCACTTTGCGCTCCATATCACATGAGTTGTAGCTTTCCTGAGCGGTATTCACAGAGTTATTGCTGTATAACTGCCAGTTGTTGGCAAAATGTCAAGGCGAGATAAACGCAGTAGGGCTAGTAATCAGGGAGGCGGAAGATCTCTCAGTAGCTACTTTTGTGAGGCAAGCATAATAATAATAATATTGTTTAGGATTTTATTCCAGTGGAGGAAATAACATGACCTGATGATGCGTGATCACAGTGGATTGGCATATTGTGACCACAAAATAGTCATCAATGTATACAAGGAGATTTGAATGATTTAACCTAAATATCACTCACAAGCGATGGCAACTTTTTCACTCATGCAGACCTGTCGTCTGTTCTCCTTCGAAAAAAAAAACCTGACTGGAGACCTGCTCTTGGTAGAGTTCGTTAGTAGTGGTGTCCCTGTCACAACCAGGATCAAAGTTCTGGCCTCATTGTCAATAGTACCAGTTGCGAACTCAGAACAGAAGAACATGACGGGTGTCCAAATCCCGGTCTTCAGAAAGATAGACATTGCTAGCGAACTCTGGTAGGCAATAAAGTCCAGTTTACTAAATCTTTTTTAAAGCAATTGGCTGACAATTATTTATATCAAAAAATTCCAGGTACTAATTTATCCACTATTCATTATGACATCACAACCAATTTCGGCTCGAGATAAATCAGAATCTCTCTAACGACCACTCACATCAAGAAAAGTAATTGGGCATTGGAACCTTATACAAACACAGAGAATGAATATTCAGCACCCCCGAACAGGCTTTTCAAGTAACATTCTGAGTTTGTACAAACCATTTGTGTTACATCAATGTCCCTTTCTTAGTGCTGCTCGAAACAAGTAGCTAAGTTGGCTTTTTCTAGCAGCCCCAAGAACACAAGCCTTGTAAATACATTTAAAGGTTTGATTTGTTTAAGACGAACCACCTGGTTTTATCATGCCCTTTACTGTACAGACCTCCCTAGCTGCCTTCCGGTGATTGAAGAAGGTTGGTTGGAAGATAACCTAACACTTACATCTTTTGTAAAGCTTGACTAGGCAAGACATACAGTTGTTTATTCACTGTGTGTTGTGGAGAATATGGCAGAAGTGTCCCCTGGAGAAATGCGTGCACTCATGGTATTACTGACTAGAAGATACTACTCCTCTGATCATCTCTTTTGACCCACTGATATCAGTTCGTAAACTGATGGGTTCACGCAAGGTCCAAATTTTTAGTTATCGACATAAATTTTCTATCAAGTAACCAAGTAAAGCAAATCAAAAACAGCACTCATCGTAGAACCGAACGTTGGGACACATTCCTACAACATATTTAGAGAAAAAGGTGTCAGCATCGACTTCGATCAAAAAGATTCTGCAAAAAATAATTGAGTAATTTTGCGAGTGATTTTAGCGGAAATACAGTGAGCCTCATTTCTTGTAGAAATGATCAAGTGGAATGCGGTTGGAAGTCTTCATAAAATTAAAGTTGATGTTTGATGTTGATCCCTATCTTACGTTAGGTTATCCAGAGAGGACAGCATTTTGATATAGTGGAATCCATTTGGCGAAGTTTGATGTTGAGTTTAAAAGACAAGTTTAGCGACGTAAAAATATTTAGAGGCATTCCGCGTTCTCTTACTAGGTGCCCGATAAATTCACCAGTCCACAATTAAGGGGAGCATGACCATCACCCGATCCATAGATAAAGATGAGGATAGTCTGTTCGTAGTCTAGCCGAATGAAGTCTTGCGAGTGAACAAGATTCATCTCTCAATATTTATGGGTGAATTGATTTAGACTATTATGTGGCAACAAGTGGAGGATGAACTGTGATTACGCCTTCCTTTATTTGTGTCCGTCAGGCACCTTGGTAAATGGAAGAGATAACTCAGAAATTAGCACACTGAGCAAAAGCAGCTGTACAATTGAAAAAGATCACTAGAAGTTGCATGGAAACAAGCTGAGAACTGTCTATATCTTCGAGAGTATATGGCTTCTTGAGCATCTCAGCAAAAAACTGGGTTCTACAATGAAATCATCGTTTGATCAATGAAGATAAATGGATAAAGTAGAATTATTACAACAGTGGTGCATATATTCACTGGGATTTTTAAAAATGGTATTCTCCCTTTACAATTATTTTTAGGTTTCACAGAAAACGTAATAAAAGATGGTGGCGGCGAAGTTCTTTCTTCTTTTTAACTTACGAAGAATAAAAACGGCTGTTTGCAAACGGATTTTGTGTTCAGTTGCAACCGGCCGGACTCGTTTGGAAGCATTTCAATCACTTTAGTCGGGAGTTCCGGTGGCAGTCTGATTTTGTATTTCATCCATGGTCTTCAGCTACTTGTGATTTGTTTACTGACCTTCTGCAAAAAGCCCTGCAGAACAGAGTTGGAAGTCTACGAATCAGCTGAACTAGACAACCGAACAAAATCAGGAAGTTATGGTATTATACAACAGTCAAATGCTTCTCGCAAAAACAGGCCACACTTTATCAGGTTACTCGAGGACTGTTCATTATACGGTAACCACATGTAAAAGTTGTTCTCTACCAGTAGTTCTGCAAAGTTTGGCTTATCCCATGAACAGCGTCACCCTGTACCGCCTTCATTTTCCAAACTGTATGCTCCATTAACCTTCTCTTAGGTTAGTCCATATGTTAGGTTGTACCTAACTGAACGTGTTTAAAGTTCACGACTGAATGTGTAATTTCCAGTGTCCCATATGGCGCAACTTCATTTGTTCTCCTAACAGCTTAGGTGGACAGAAGTATAATCCTTAGTTCTCAGACTGTGGATAAACACGTTAGTTTTCAACCAAGTCTTGAAAACAGCATACGTAATCGGGAGGTAGTTGTGATGCATTTTGATTTTAATTTCTGTACCAACTACACTATGCACGGGATTAGTTCTGATGACCGGAGTATTCCCAGACGTCAGCAGCGTCTCCAGGTAAGATTTTCGATCTTTCTGTAACACTAACTTGTATTTTGAATCTTCTGGTTAATAGCCGTCAACTTTTTGTCTATGTGGTTTGAAAAAGAACAAAGACGTTAAAAGAAATGGCAGTTTTCAATTATTCACGTCTTACTGCCCAGTATGTGTTACCTTACAACAAAAGATGAATTTGATTACTGTTGCAGACCATGTAAAACCGTGTTTGAAAACAAATGCAGACTGAGTGGCGTTTGTACCTATCGCCGAACTTTTCGATCTTCCTGGATTGCCCTGCTCCTAGACTAGCTACGCTCTGATATATAAAACTTAATGGGTTGTATTAGAAAGAAAAGATCGGAAACAGATCTTAGCTGACCCGTAGGGTGTGCTCGACTAATTAGTCTCTTGACTCAGACGTGCAGTCATTTGGCAGCCGAATCCATTTTCAGTTGCGTTTGCGTAGTGTGTCTAGGTTTGATTCATCTTACTTTCAAAATTGGTTAGATTAGAGGTGCGAACCAGTTGCCTTTGGAGAGTTGTTGAAAAGTGTTCAACTTGGTCCAGAGAAGATTTCGTATTTGCCCAAGAGGTGGACTGATTTTCGTTCGCATATCCTGTATGCATTGTCTTAGGGAGTTTTTGCTGGCGGTGTCTTCTCAAAGACTTTACTTACCGAATCCAGCTAGTTTGCAGCAACACCAGTAAGAGAAGTGGGATCAGGCTATATCCTGGAAATGAGCTACAAACAGGAGATCTTTTGGCGCTACAGAAACCTTTGACAAATCATTAGAGAATAACGTTGGAAAACACGGGATTTGTTTACTTGTACCAGCAGGGCCTTAGTTTTCACGAGTTAATTGGAACGTGACTCGCGAGTAACTCTTATTACCACAGAATATGACCCACTGAGCTTGATTTGTTATAGTTTTTCCACTCAAGACAGGAGGGGCTGTTGTTTATAACAGTGAACCTGGACTAAGACTGACACCCAAACCTTGTGTGTCCTACCAGGATATCCGGGTGAGTAGCACACTCATCAAGTCTCGTTAACTTACTCTCGGTCAAGTCCCGTATCAACCACGTTTTCGTATGTACTATAACTTGAAGATGCTTAGCTCACTAACTGTTTCAATTCTGCTGAATTGTTTAACAGACTGATCTAGACGGCTTAAAGACATCATAGAGGTTGCAAATAAAATTGTCCGTTTACAGGTGCTCTTTATTTCTTCGAGGCTCCCGTATCTCACATAAACTTGACGTTTGTACTTTTTTAACAGTAGTAGTCAATTCTTCTGCAATGGGGCTGATAAACTGCGTGTGGCTAAAGATTTACAGGACTTACTTAAACATCATGTTTGACGTCACTCAGCGCTACGTGTTCTCTCAATTTAACTGGTTTCCTGTGCCATTTTAGTTCCGCCTGATGTTAAGAAACTCAGACAATCTACTCCTAATCTCGTGGTGTGCATTAAAGATGTCTGTTTCAGGAATCCTGCCAAAGACCTTGTTTCACGTTTTGCACGAAGACCTGGCTTTTCTATGTTGGCAGCTGGTGGTTGTTCTGTGAGGTTTAGCCAGGTCACAACTATGCATGATAATATATAGTGAAGATTTCATTCCTCTTGTACACTCATGTGTTCTTGTTGTTTAACGGCAGTAGACTGCCTGGTGTTTGAGCAGCTTTTCGACAGAAGCGCCGGCCGCACAGTAACAGAACATTCCTACACACAAACTTATAAATGTCCGAACGATATGAATGTGGTGGTCGTTTGGAGTACTCAGGAACAGTAATCAGAGATCGTCGTTACTCTGAAGGCTTAATGTTATTCTATCAGTAGAATTTCAGTTATTACAGCAAAAGACTCAGGCTGCGATCTGGATGTATACTTCACTCTCCAAAGTGAAATTTATCCCACAACCAACAGCTGACGGTAGGGAACCTATGTTTTTCTTTATAAGCCCTGCAGGAATTTTATCGAGGCTGATGTTCCAGGGAGATTTCATCAAAACGTACTTTTGTTTTCCATCCAGTTGGCGCAAGCAGCATGACAATTGCAGCTAATCACAAAGATAATGAATAGTTATTCACTTAACAACGAGAGATTGTTGGTTGCTTTAAAATTTTCACTTGGCCACCAGGAAAGAATCGTATTGTATTACTCGTCAGCACTATTCGCTACTTCTGGTACTGTCTGCTAAAACAAGTTCACTTTTTTGTTTCGCACGACAAAACTCAACATATCTTTTATCAGACTAGATCACATCAAATCTCAGATGGAAAAGTGTAATGTTAAGTGGCCTGTGAAAATCGATTGTACGGTAACACTTAGTCGTCTTCCTTTTTCGGTATGTTTGGCGATAACTTGAATTGCTTAGAGTGTGTAAGCATAAACATTGAAGTAAAAAATTTGAGTCTGGTGTCACCAGAAAAGTGGACCAACAGCCATAACTGACAAACAGTGATACTGATCGGTGGCTGTAAGACTATCAACAAAACTTTCAGTTAAAATTGCAGACTAGTTTATGCAACTGGGTGCTGGTCAATGTGTTAAGTTAAACCGGTTTAACAAAAGGCTGGAATCAATATAAACTGTGTTATTCTTGGCTGCTCTGTATTTGGTCTCTAACTAACTAGGTTTCATATTCATTACAACGATCAAATTGAATCTTTAAACAAGTACGTCTGGAATTAGAAACTTTATGTGATAGTACAGTTAAACACTGTTACACATTTGTTCCGCAAAACCAGACGGTAACCTAGCAACCAGGTTGTTGATATAATGTCTGACGGAGTCGAAATAATAGAACACGTGCATTTAGCCATTCTATTTCACGCTTCAACCGTAAATCAAGACGGTTTCATAAGCGTCTGATAAACGCCAACAGCTGAACCAGCAATATCTAAAGGTGTCACATTTTAAGGATAACGGGATCGTGTATTTTTGGCTTCCAGTTTGTTGACCACAATCTACATCAGCACTGTGATTTCCTGAACTGTCTGTGTTAACGCAGTGAAACTATTAGCCACAGGTTATTCGACGATGTGAGCACCCTGCATTAGTGTGATCACTTTTAACAAAACACCTGTGTCTAGTTTTAGTGACCTTTGATAGCAGTTGAATAAAAACTTCAAACAATCACGTCCATCCATTGCATATTCCAAAAAGTTCTACCTTGAATGACCGAGTTATGAGTTTCTGTTCGTTGTGAAAGAAGAATGTTTGGTCAGATGTCGTTTCATCTATTCACTGTCGACCTTCTCTAGAAACATGAATAAAGCCTCCAGTGTCAATGAGAGAAATTACAACAGACGTTTCAGTTTTTGTTATTTTCGTGGGTGTCATTTACAACGAGAAAATCTTATCTCCAGTAGTTGTTTTTTCAGTTAGCAGCCCATTGTAAAAACCTAACCAAAAGAATAGGAAACGCTTAAGAGTACAAACTGCTTCTCATTCGGTTAAACCGTGGTAGCAAAATCATTCTCTACCGGCGCCGGCTTGTCGTAATGGCCACAACTACGGCGTGCAGTTTGCTGAAACGCATGTCAGTCGACCTGCTGGTAGAATCCATTATACGAACCCTCTGTGCAAAACAAGTACACACATTAGAGCAACGTTTTTTTCTCTTTTGATTCATCCAAAACTGTTTCACTTCCAGTATCCAGCATAAAATGGCAATATGCTAATCGCACATCAGTGAGCACTGGTCGCTGGTTTGGATGAAATGTGCAAACCTCAATTTTTCCTCTCGTAGCACAAATACGCTGTGTTGGTTATTAAATATAAAAATTTTCGCCGATTTTGCAACGTATTATAGGTTGTGCGTTGTCAGTTTATGAACAAAGTATTGTTGTAGATTGAAAGCACACAACACTGACCGATGTATCCACACAATTTTACGGTGCGGAGAAGTTTATGTATCAGTGTATATCCTGCCGTTACTGGACACTGACCAGGTGACAGTCAAGTTATCGTCGTTCACGAAATCGTTAGGGTAGCCAATTCTGAAGGAACAGACAAACAGTAAAAAATGGAATAACACCTATCTGTCAATCACCTCTCCAGATGCGCATTCCATATTTCACAGTGTAAGGGCTTTTCTAACCATCTTTTCTACTTGCGGTAGTAAGAGGCACACCAAAGCATATGATCTAGATTGCGTAGATCCTTTATATGAAAATGGGAAAACAGGTTGCTAACAACGTCATAGGCGAATAATCAGTATTGCAGCTTGCAACGCATGTTAATTCTTCAAAAGTTGTCAAGTTAACGCTTCAACCTGAAGCAATGATTTTTATTTGAGTCTGGTCAATTTATTGAGGGTTCTTCTGACACCCAAAGTTCTTTTAACTGAGAGATTTAGCTGTATGGTGAAAATTTAAAACAACAGGTAATAATTTTAAACATCTACGCTGCCGAACCTAGTAAGTTTCCTTGTACTGTGATGTTTTAAGGCTTATGATTGAACTTCCGTTAAATTATTTACAGTGGGTGAATTTTTGACTGCATAGAATTACTTAGTGATGAAAAAGCCTATTAGTTTTCATGTTCCGGTTGCCGTCTTGTGTGTTTGTGTCGTAAAACGGCCTCCAACATTTAGTCCAAATTCTTTTGTGTGGTATGCAACTGTGATAGCCCACCCTATTCTATGCCAGATGCGTTGAAGTCTGTGGCGTTTCATGACAGCTGTTACGTTGTCATCGTTGGGAGTTTGAGCACTTTGAAAACTTGATTAATCGTGTGTCTTCGGCAATATACTAACTATAAACTCACAGGTTTAATATATATCAAGACCTATGAATAGCCCTCATCGGCTTAGCGAACGGGTTCAACGGAGCCAATTCTGACGTGTGAAAATCATAACAAACATTGTGTATGGTGTGCTGTCTAACTTATCGCTCTGAACCACAACGTTCGAACCCTCAGGATCGTTCTTGCGACATTTGATGACGACATTCTCCAACCTAACTAAGAATTCTTAAAGGATGCTAAACAATCTTAACGAAGGCTTTAAAATTCAGCCCCACATTTGTACTCCAACTCTTTTCTCTTGTTATGCGATGTCTGTAGAGGATCACGGTTTAGTAATTTGAAACTAGAGCTTGTTCAAATTGTTTACAACCCATTTTTTGACTTTCGTAGTCTTAGTAATTAAGAATCAGGACATATTAGCCGGTTGGTTGGGAGTAATTTGGTGACCGTGCGACACAGTGAGCCATTTATTAGTAGAACGTCGTGATTCACTGCAATTCGTCTAAACGCCCTGTGCTGGTTGAACGAAGGGACCAAGTGAGACGTAGAGACCTCATTTGATGAGAACCTACCATACGTACGAAAAATCAATATGGTAGTATGAACAACGTGGTCAGCGTTCCAATAAGGAGGTCGTTTACTTACATGCTGGTCCATGTTAGCGGGAATACCCCACACCCTGGTTGACAAAGTTTTCACGCCACCTGGCGCTACTTCGTATTAAACTACGTACGTAATTTTTCGGTTCGCATTTTGACTCTCTTTTCATCTAGTCCAGTTACAATTTTAATTAACCGATTTCGCTAACTAAAACTTACCATCAACAAATCACACTGTGTGCTTACATGTTGCAGTCCGAGCACTAAAACTCCAGCAGAGTGTTGAAACTGTTCTCCTTACAGTGGCACTCCCTGTGTGAAGGAGTAGACAATAACGGTCTAGCTAAATTCTCATACAGTCTGGCAGACCGCTTTAGATTAAAACTGGTGATTTGTGATGATGTTTTTCAGGCTCCCAATGACCACGTTACTCTTCCAGGAGCAAACAAATTGAGTTGCACTGATCCATACAACCTATAAACCAGCTCCGGGGACGGACAGTATTTAGGTCAAATTTCACCCATCTCTACAAAAAAGGCAATTTGTTATCTTCTTGAGTCAATTTTTCTGTCAGAATCTCTCTACGTTTATCGATCTTCAGCTACTTGTGCGGTTGTCCTCGGTTTGTTTTGCAAAATAAAGAGCTTCTGCCATTTTTCACGTGATTGGGACGAAACTAACCCTCTACCAAATAGCTCACGATGTAGGAGTTATTTCATACCAGAAAACTGCAATCAACAGAACGGATTTATGAACATATTGAGTGGACCCACTAGGCGCGACCAAAGTTATTTTAATGGGTAGGCCAAGAAACACTAGGTTACACAAAACCATATGCTGATTAATAACCATGACATAAGATCATGTTGTTCCGTGGTTTGGTGTGGAGTGGTTTTTACAAGTGGAAACTTGCAGTGCAACAAAGTATCCTGTCTATTCCCGTGAATAAATCGTAATGTCTAATTTCCAAACGGTTACAGTAGTGGTTTTTTCATTCTTGATAGTTAAGTTCTCATTGCTGGTGAATTGCTTATTGTAGAATAGGATGGGCAGCCGTCAAAATTTTCCTGCCAAGTAGTGGAAACTGAGATTCCCAATGAATCGTGGACATAGTTAGCATTCACCAACGTTGTAGAGAATTTCGCCCGTCACAAACATAAATAAGGCTATCACAGTGCATCAATTTCACCAGTATGTCTCATACTGGTACAAACTGTGCGCATCGTAGTTCATATGCAAGTAACAGAGATCAAATAGGGAAGAATTTTCCCTGAATTGTTACTGTTGCTTCTCTGAAGATTTTGTTTCCCAAGAAAAGTGAATGTCTGTGTTTGAGTAGTTTCAACCCTTGAGCAGCTTCAAATATACTGCTACTTGCTGAAATTTCTCATTCATTAACAGTAAGTATAATTACAGTCCTCTGTGAAACTCTAACGACCAGAAACTTATTTGCTAGTATTCTCGTTTTGCTTTAAAATACTGTCAAGTGCTAGTCAAAGGACTGCTGCGATAAGCCAATATAAAAATATAATACAGTGTACAATTACTTGTAGTTTGCCGCGCTTAACCGGTTATCGCCTGGAAATTTACACAGGGAAAGACCCTTATCCCACAAGAACCCTAGGTATACGTTTCTTTCATGTAATTTTTTATTCATGTTAATCGATCTACACTCTCCATCGTTTATAAGTAATCGGAGATATGGATAGCAGGAGAGGTGAAAAGCGAATGTCAGGGAAAGTGTACAACACTATGATGTTTTTCGTTAGAGTGATCATCTCGAAAAGTAATTTATGTAGAGTGATCAGCGCTTTGAGAAGGACTGTAACATATGCCTACCTTTCAGTTGCAGATGTTGCGGATGTTTTTAAACTATTGAAGTGGACGGTGTCGTTGCGTTTAGCAACACAATAAACTTGGAAAGCTTGAGCAAAACGATAAGTTTAACAGATTTATGAAACCCTGTGTGACTCGAAGAAGTTTTAATAGTGATTTCGATGAAATCGTCGGTTGTCTTAGAAAAAGAAACATTTCTGTTATAAATGTGCACATAAACGGGGCAGTGTTTATTCTAATGCTGGATATATGCTGTCGATCCGAGTGTACAAGATATTCTCATCCTCTCTTTTCGTCTAGCTCAAGTCCCTCTTCAGGCTTCACGGCTTTTGTAACCTCAGGCTTTGGAAAATGGTCGTCGTGTGCCTCAGTGTAATGAGAGCACCAGGAACAGAAGTGATTCCTCTTCCTTTGTGGAGAACGTTTTTGTCTCACTTAAACTAGTCTGTCTACTGAAAGGTGCTACGATTTTCATTATTCCTCTTCACCGTCTGCCGGTTGACCTCGGATTGATATCTCAAGTATATTGTAGGAACGGGCTGACGTATTTGTAAGCTGTTGACCTGGCAACAGTAACTAGAGGACAAATTATTTAAAAATAATTTCATCAAAAACGCGGGAACGTCAAAAGCTCGTTTTGGTGGTTTCCACATTATAATATACAAAAAAACCATTGTCAAATTTAATGGCCCAGCGATAACGTATGAAGTTCGTTATCTGTGTGATTGTCACTAATTACGAGCTGACTGTCCTAAACCCTGTTGTTAAATTATTCCACACTACTTGAGATCGAACTCGCAATTGATGTACTCACTGCTCAACTGTTACCACCCACGTAGTTAGCAGTCCCAACTATGGTGTTTTTGTCGGAACCTCAAAATGTACCAAACTCATAATCAGTGTCTAGAATGCTCACGAACCTTGTGTATCCAATGGTCAACAACCAGAAGAAATGAAATATTCAGGAGTCATCAACTCTTCTGAGTGTTCAAGGTTTAATTGTTTATCTGATCGTTTAATGAAATTACTAAAATAGTTTCTATTGTCCACCTGCTTGTACAAATGAGTTTTATATTTTACTTACCACTTTTTCTCCATATCCTGTCATGTTGTTTACCCTTGCTGTTTGAAGGGCTCTTCTGTGGTTTCACAGTATTTCCGAAAGGTTTTAAGATACTGGCTCAAATTTTATCAAGCTGCATGATATGTTGACATAACTCATTACGTGATAATCTCCTTAACATCTTGTTTTTTGGTCCAGGCCGAGACATGCATATGTTTCCGAAAAACTACTTTTACATGTACGCGGCTCATTGATACGATCTCACCAGCCTCGGTTTTCATAAGTAATGTTACCCTGAACCAATTAACTGAAATAACGTGATAATATGCTGTGAAGATATTCTCGCTTTCGTTTGGGCTGACAGAAATTCCGCTTGGGTTCGTATCTCAGCTCATGGAGCAGTTGCCGCTTCTGGGCTTGTTTTTTTAACGTCGCTGGTTTGAACCCAACAGAATCCTTCCGTTTTGCACAATTAAATCCCTTTTACATTGTGAATCATGCAACATCAGCCTACAATGCTGATGCAAGACACATCTGCGCAAGCCAGTTACTCACCTTGAAGATCGTCAATATACGCTGAGGGACAGCCTCATTCGTGTGATATTCGCAAATTTACTGTATGCAGAGAGCCACTATTAAGGATGTAGCTGACGAAGTGAAACCAGCTGTGATTATTCTGTGGTCTATATCTCCTTGTTTTAGCGAGGGAAGTGATTAAATGGACCTGTGATTTCAAAGTACATAGTTACGTTCCTTTTTGAGTGTATCAACCAAAACCCGAATTGAAACTGTTCCGATTCTTCCACATTTTGCGTTTCATTACACAACTAATATTTACGCATTTACTGATATGATTTTAAAATTTCCGCAGTGATTTGTAGATGGCCAGTCATTATTCCACAACTTTTTTTCTCATTAGCCTATTGAAATTTAAAAACTTAACAGTAAAATCTTCTACCAATATAGGTGATCAGTCTCTAGATTCTTCCTTTCTCTTCAGTGTATGAAAACTAATCCTAACCTGACCTTGACTTACACTGTCATGTGTGGACGGTCGCAACTACAACCGACTCACTTTCAACAAAGCCATCTTTTTTGTAATCCAAAAATATGTCAAGAATTTAGACATCACTCATTTGTTCACTCTCTGCTAACACCTTCTGAATAAATTAGAAAGAGGGGATAATACTATTTTACTGCAAATTTCTGTTTATTTTCTCTTTGAAATGTACGTGCTGCAAAAAGAATGAAAGTTGAACTGTTGTGAGAACGTAGACAATCCATGTATTCCAGTCAGAACACGAAAATAGGTAGGACCATTGGACGGTTGTAGCTCAGGAAGGGTAATCAGTAGGTTAGAGCGAATCCGCTGTCACATATAAGTAATCATCCCCAACAACTGAACGTTACGTTTACTCGTCGGAATTTTCATCGTTCAACAATTTTGTGTATTGTATACTATCCCGGCCACTAATGTTACCTTGTTGCTGAACATTCCAATCAGCCGATACACCATGAAACTTGGCAATGATCAGTAGAACAATCAGTTGTATCACCGCCACGCCAAACATTTGCCACGCGTTGACAATGGCCACGTACATAACATTATCGTGGCTGTTTTCTTCCCACGGTTTACCTCTTGGAGGATTTAGCATGATTCCCATTTGCCACGTCCACCACCCAGTAAGCATCACCATGAAACATTTGATCCAACCGAATAGAAAATGGGATCTGATACACATCTCCGCCATCATACTAGCTGCAACTAATACTCCTAAGTAGCTGGAAATCAGACGGCAAGTGGCGGTCACATGTGGCTGATCGTAAGCCTGTGCCCGTAAACAGTAGGCTTGGGAAACGAAAGGAAGAACATGACACATATAGTCTGAACCGTCGGGTAGGAAAAGAATTGTGGATTGTAGAATGTCTACCAAACTCGCAATCAACATGGACGCGTAGAACGGAAAGTGCGCGTATTCGTGGTTCCTTCCCATACCTACGGTTGCTGCCTCCACACCCATTCCTATGATACACATTAACATTTTGGCCAGGCCTTCACCGATCTGATTCGGACAGCACGTAGAATTGTAGGAAGCATCGGCGACGTACTTACCCAGTGGACGGCGTGAAGCTGAGAAGCGTCGACGAACGGACTGTATCCACCACCATAGGCCAAGGCAGAACACAAAGGTGCCCAGAACAGAATGACTCAAGAAAAGTCCTTCGTTTCCAGTCGGTGGACCGTGGTCATGATTAATCTTATCAGTTTCAACGCTTGCGTTGTGTTGCATACTCGCCACCGACAACCAGTGTGAGTTTGGCACTGTATGTACTGCCAGACGGATTGATTACTACTTGCTCAAGCTGATTGGTGAATCGTTTGTATTGGACAACGTCCTTTGGCTAGACCAATCGGGTTTGAGGTAGACAAGTGAAGAATGTAGTCCTCCAACGGTTATTGCGAAAGCACCAAATGCAGCCGCACACAAAAATCAAACAACAGGTTTAAAATTTGCTACGAAGAGGAATACTGTTGGCTCACCTTGACCGAGGCAAGGTCATGGTTAAACGACCTCAAAAACAGTCAAGCATATGCAAGTAACTGCTCAACTGTAGTGGGTGTTAATTACAGACGGTTTAGAAAACTTTGCAGAGAGCAAAATTCCCACCCAACTATCTCTCAACCAAACGCTCATCCAACTCGGAAGAAAGGGAACTTGACAACGATCGCAGAACAATCCGCAACAAAAACAAATAACTGGTCCACAACATCAAGTAAGCTGCTTGGCTCCACCAGGCACAAAACCTCCCCTTATCACTGGTATTCGACGTTCCTGGGTGTGAATAAAATGGAAAAGACTAGTAATGGGTACTGAAAGACATTGCATGAGAAGAGGTTGTTTGGTTCCCATCGGTAACTACAATGAAAACTTGTTATGAGGGATCAACGTAGAAATACTTGAAGTAGGCAGCACGTTGTAAATTGACATAACGGTAATGTTCTGGATGAATTGGAATGTTGACGTTCTCTTGTTGCAAGCCTGTATGGAAGTGGCCTGGAAATCCCAGAGACTACAACAGACAACTTACACAAGGGAAGTATTGAGATGAAATTTAGAATGGCCAAAGTAAATATGACTGTCTGCGGATAGTCTCATTTCACTGTACACAGTGATCACTGGTTGTCTTATCTTTACCTTGGTGCGTGATCATCTACTCAGCTTCTCTGTCTTCCAATAAATTCGAAATTCACGAAAGCCTTAGACCAAAAGTTAGCCTGGAATTTCAGTTCATGATTTCATCTTGGCTTTTGGTGGATTTACCGAGAGTTTAAAGATAAGTGATAGTTTATATTGCTCGCGTACACCTGACTGTGCTTTGGACAATATTGAACAAGGGGTGAGCAAAGGACACAAAACAATATGGAGAGCTCAGTCTGTTAAATAAAATAGCTACCAAAAGAAGCCGGAGTGAGAAAGTATCAAAATGAAAGTAGAATGTAAGAGATAAGTATAACACAAAAATGGAGACTCGAAGATGATACTGGTAAGCTTCGATGGTCAATCACTGACAGAAAAAGTTGAAACTCACTTCAGTGTTTTCCACAGAGTTATGCTTCTTGAGTGTACAGAACAATTTTAGGAATGTACATATAAGATACTTGCTTAAAGTCATCTACGCAGTTTGACGAACTGTCCGTTTTTGACTGTTCTCTGATGGACCGGTTGCACAGTATTTCATGTGATCATACTCAACAGGTGAGTCAAGTCAAGTACCACCTGTTGCGACAAACGGTTGGGGGAAATTTGCATTGACCTCCACAGTTGCCAGATCGATTAAGGAGGGCCATGGTAACCGTGAGATATCTCATGACCGGAATCCGGTTGCTTTTGCACTGGTTGGAATACGAGTTTTCGCTCCAATTTTACTGACCACAAGCCAGGCGGCAAATGGGTCGGAATGCCATCTCCGGCGAGATCCTGTATCCAGAGCTAGCTGTGTGCGTCAGAAGTGCACTCGGAGTAGATTTTGTTCTGTCTTCAATAAGCCTTGTGAGGTACTCTTCACTTGTCCTATGAGGAAGGCAAATTTTTGTCCGCCTGACCTACCCCACTCCACAGAAGCAGGTGGCGGAGGTCACATACCTGGATAGCAGATCCTGGCCGGCTAGAACTTGAATGAGAGTTGCATTTGTGTCACATTGTACATCGTTTCAACTGCGTTATTTATTCTCAAGTCTCTGTTTCATCTACTAATGATGTTCTCATTGCAATTAGAACACTGAAACTAGAAGAAAGGTTATTTCATTTAAGTCGAACCACCTGATGCAATAGATTCAACTAGAGACCCTGGAGACAGTGTTTTCGGATTATATTCCAGATTGTGGTTCAGAAGAAATGTGAGTAAATGAAACATTCTCCTGTTTAACACCAAGCCGCCTGTAATATGTCAGTAGCATCCGCAGCAATAACACAAGTTATTTAGCTTCTCCAATTAAAGTGCTTCGTAGTCCCAGGCCATGAGGTCTAAACCAGCCAGCCAACCCTCAGAAATTGCGATCAACAAGTCATGGAAGCTCTGCCCAACGTGAGCACAAGGAAACGAGGTAAAATTTAACAAAACCTTTCTCTAACTAAAGTCTACAAAGCAATCGGGATAGCAACTACTAATCGGGCCAGTATTTATTAGTCATCTATTCTAAATGAAATCTTCTGATTTAAACTTTCGTGAATAGCGTTCGCAAACGTTGTTACCTAGTTTTTCTTCTAAAACCATATACACTACAAGGCATACAAAAGATATACAATGTTTCACATCCGAAGGAGTGAAGAAGAAGTTGGCATTTTTCAATTCAGTGATGCAGACGTTCAGGAATTTTTGAAACTTTATTCCTTGTATGCCATGCACTATTCATCACACTTTCATGCCATCAGTGTGAGGCACAGCATATGCTAGGGTAGTTCAATGACGAATGACAACAGAAACGATAAAAAGCTCATAGTAAAACCCTGAGACAGGCTATTGACTGTGTAGAGCCGGTCAAAAAACATGCCATCAATAGTCAGTAAAATATCCTTCATTGAGACTAACCGTGAATTATAGAAGTCAAAACTCATCAACACAGTAGTGATGTATTCTCCTGCATGCATTGTGCTGGCTAACTTCGGTGGATGGGTTACTGATATCCAAAATTATAATATCTACCACTCTGACCCCATCAATCGTTTCAGTCCATTGTTTCCTGACATCAGACAGGGTAGCTAGACAGAATCCATCCTGATTATCTGGACATAGTTCATGATGTACGATCTAAGCCTATAAGTGGATGTTGATCATGCTGCCCAGAACTGTTGGTTGACTGTATACGTAAACCTGCCAGCGCGAAATGCAAACAGTCGTAGAACTATACAATATAAGCAATGAACTGAGGAACAGGTACAATTCAAACTGTAGCAGGCGCACCTGAAATCCTTTAATAAGCGATAAGATTATGTCCGACAAGCAGCATGTTGAAATCTTGTTGTCAAACTCCGGTAGTAATATGATTTAGTCAGAAAACCCTCTTAAAGACATCGTAGAAATAGTAACCACCCAACACAGTCTCTTCAACTTAGGTTTCCAGTCCGCCGATTAGAAATAGATTGCATCGCTCGCCTATCTTTATGCGACCAGAAGCAAATGAACATATTTTATGCCCTTCTCCCCTTCGCCTTCAAAGTTGTTCTGGTACAACATTGTTGTGCCTAAGTGAAGCGGACCAAGGTTATTTCGATGAACCGAAAATTCTTGCTCGGAACCAAATTGTGTTGGTAGTTTGATCCCACTATTATAAGCTGCTGTTATTTTGCTGTATACTTAGTCGATTTGATAGCCGCACCTTTAACAGCCTTGGATGATTGATTTCAAAGAAATGCTAGACAGAAGTGTAACTTTTGGGTCTGAGGATCACACGTAGGCATGAAAGTCTAAAAAGCAGCCTATATGAGTGGAAATTCTGTCAAGGAATTAAGGCGTAATATAAATAGTAAATACAAACCATGAACTGCACACAGTTAAAAACTGGGAGAGAAACCACTGAAATAGATTTGGTCGCACAGCGTCAGTATTCATGCCAGAACGTGTTCTCAAGTAGCGGGGAACTTAGCCGGTTGAGGAACAAACTCAGTATTACCTCGAAAAATCATGCAGAAATCACCGTGGTCTGGTCATCGGGATCATATTCAGCCTAGTTACTTCAATTTTAATTGAACATTACTCTATCGTGGAGATACAGACGTTTTTTCTTGCTTTCTGGTAACTTATGAACGTGGTCATCAACACCTACAGTTGTTTGGTCGTCCGTTTGGCTAAAATGGCATAGTCCGAATTACGAGAGAGAAACAAATGAATGCTGCTTACTAGTCACCGCTGTTTGCTGTCAAAAACGCACGTTCTGCTGTGATGCACCGCAACACATATATCATTGTGACACTGTTGGTTTCAGAGCTAGAAACTACTGAATGTTTGTCAAGTATTGTTGAACAACAGTTGCACTCGAAACTTAAGGACCCAACCAAACCGTAAGCTGGATAGTTCATGGTTTGACTGAAACGTGTGTCAACGCTTTCATGCTATTAACGATAACATACTTAAACTCATCACAGTTTTTATCCTTGGCAAACTCTGGAACATGGTGGCGTAGCAAGAGGAGGTGTTTGCGAGAACTAACGAATATAGATAAGGTGCTGTACAGAGTAAATTACCAAAACGCGGTGCATATTTTGAAGACGACTCTTGCACACCGCCATTAATCCTGAACTTCCGTAGTATATTTGGCCTTCTTATCTTGTGGAAAACAGAATTTTGACTGACACGTATGCAACCTGATTGTTAGTACTGAAAATATTCATAGTGGCGATGCTGATAACTAAAAACAATGAACATTGCAAATGTTAATCGAGGATATTTCTTACTAGTGTGTCCATCCTTCCTGCTTCACCTCGAACTGACCACTTTCCACAAAGTTAGGTAGGCATTCATTTGTTAATCGCGATTCACGCACGCCACGTCAGATATTAATCACACTCACTTGGCCGCTTCGTTTAACATCTGGCCTCGTCGATCTGAATAAACCATATTGATCTTTACACGATTGTACCATTCATGACATGTCCACGTGCACCTCAAGATCATTTGCCGTGTTATCGAACTACATTCATTGGAATAAAATTTAACTGTCTCCGTCAACTGTATGTTGTGTTCTGACATGGGGTGAATTCAAATGTGAACATATGCATGCGTCTTTCGTGTCTTTCTGATGCCCAGGCGTCAACTTCTGCCGCACAACTAATAACCTTTGTTTGTTGCACGTCGTTATCTCCAAATGATATAGAAGGGCACATCGCCCTGTTCAAAAACTAACAGTTTGCGCTATCAGATTACTTCCTGATGTCAGCCGACCAACTGCAGACTGAAACCCTTCGTATTGATTTATGAACTTTGCATGTAGTCAACTTATGGACGTAAAGCGAAACCAACAACAAACCGTTAAGTGTTCACTCAATGAATTGGGAAATGCACCAAGGTTTGCTCCATCAACTGTGACACTACACAAAGCGCTCTGATGAACGCTCGTAGTTCACCTCATTACTGATCAGCACTTTACAGAGCGTCTGAACGCTCAATGTTTCACCCGACTTATTGCAGTCTCATCGTGTTCTTTTTAATGACAGTAAGTTAACTGTAAAAACTAACGCGCAATCGTACTAAGTACGAGAAGACTTCTGTGGTCTTTTAATATTTTCACGAGCACCGTTTCGATAATGCTATCCGCATCCACACGGCTATTTTACAAAGAAATGTTTGTACTTCAGCGCACCAGGTGTGCGAATCCCTGGGTCTGTTTTGTAGCCCACGATGATCATCACGTACGCTAATAACGATCCCGATTTACTTTCAGAAAAGTCCTTGCACATCCCGAAAGGCATCAATTGTCCACAGATGCCGCAAACATTTCCAATTCACTACAGTTGCAGTGGTTAAACGGACTTTGCAATACAATGGCTACTTTTCAGTATGCTTAACGCGATTAAACTGAAGTGGGTGGAGGCACAGAAAATGTGAAAAAGAGCGACACAGGTCTGATGATCAATCACCGAAAGTGAGTTTACACCGCGGAGTTTTTTCCTACACATTTGTGTAATGCAACGCTTATTGTCCAGTCAAACCACGTGTGTCTTATCCAAAGCATGTAGATTTCGTGCTAAATTGAACTTGGATCTAAAAAGTGGCACACTTCTGGTTTCCAATATTAATCAAACAGTCGTGAGTACATTGTCACCGTCATGCCACCGACTGCGTGGCCTGCTATGGATACGTGTCATGTTGAACGGAATAGGGTAATGGCTAGCCGCCTTTATGCTTCAGTTGATAGCACGTAACACAGGACGGCATAGACACCGACTCTCTCATGGTCCACACTGAATCCATGGATGATAGGATAGTTACATATTGAATAGTTTGAAGTTGGAAGAACAAAGCAGACTTGATTTCAACATCGTACTGTGACCAAAACATATTTTTTGGAAAGAAGACCCAGTGCGCTGAACTCATAGTCATGATATACCGAGATATTGTTGTGAACCATCAAGCGTAAGTAGGCTGCAGACTAAAAGTGTTCTACAACACAAATTCAGAGTTAGGTGATTGCCAATATGTTAGGTGAGTTAGTACCGTTGAATCCTAGATCATACAAATGAATTATAGAAGCAACGGGCGTAAGGAGCTCGTTGGCCAGACATGAAATCTAGGAAACAAGCGATGAAGCACTGAAAAAGGAAGCGGTAGATGTACCTATTTGATAAATCTGAACATTGCAGGTGGCAGTACTATGCACGAGAAGGTTTTCGTTGGCTGATTAAAGCAACTTCACCAAAGTTACACCTTTCATTCGCACGTGGCCCCAGAAAGCTATCAGACGAATGGCACTTGTTCTGAATGAATTGCACACATTCGAAGTTTCTCAGGAAAATATTTTGATAGACAGATGAGTATAACGAATAGATATGAGTTGAAAGTCAGTAAAATCACTGAAAACTCTCTGAGGAAATGCTGTAACGAAAACCTAACATGTCATTATGAACAGATACTTCAATCTGCCGAATCTCATCTCGATGTCATACAGATAATCTGGCAATGTGATAAATGTCTGGCTTAGCTTACATCGGAAAGTTTTTTTAACAGTTACCTGCTCTGTTTCTGACGAATTACACCTTCTCCACAACCTTCTTTTCCCAGCGCTACTTTCTTCGGAAGACAGGGGATAGTCAGCTTCCCTTCTGTTCTCTTTCAAAAGCCTTGTGATCAGCAGGATTCATGGAACATACATAGGAGGTAGTTGGTTCAGTTACATCATCCTTTTAACAGTCCGTTTTAGAAACCATCATCATCATAACAAGCCTTAATGCGAACTAACTGACGGTCCGCTGATTTGTATCGTAGATTGTACGACTCACCTGCTTCAGTCATCCCAACAATACCTTACTTATCGTTGTTGATTCGGTCATAGCAGTTTCGACCTTTCTCCTTTTGAATGAAAAATTTGCTTCTGAAGCCGTTGCGCTTCTGCTAGCTTCTCGCATCACATATCAATTTTGATAATATTTGTTGTTGGCCTCAAGCCAGATCTGTGAAGTGCAAATAACCCGATCGCAGGCATTTGGAAAGAAAATTGGTTCTAGCCTTTTTCTCAACAGTTTCTTCTATGGCTCGCTTTCACGAGGAATTACGATTTGACAGTATGCTACCGTGTTTGATGAAAAAAAACACTCGTGGTATTCAAACAAAGTTTGTAAAAGAATGATGGTGTTCCCATTGGCGATTGTGTTGTTAACTTATTCACCCGTTTAACAGCAGATATTTTTACGCCACACTATAAAAAAGAGACTGTATAGAACACATGGATCACTGTTCTCATGTCGTGACTAATGCGCCCCGGACGTCTGCCTTGAACTCTGAACCAATCTGGTGACAACATCAGAAGGGTTGAACGGTGCGTAGAGTGTGTTTTGTATAAGATTATTCCAAACAGTTCCTAATATGTACAGCCTGGAGATAGAAACACAAATTATTTGGAAGGAAGTGGCTACCCAAATATCCTCCGGAGGAAGAAAATTGTCACACATGAATCTAGACTAGACAGTAATTCATATCCACAGGTTACGTTGGTTAGCAACGAAATTTTGCTTGGGTGCTGTCTCACAACTGCTCCTTCTTGAAAAGAATCGTCTTCGTTGTACCATACTACTCGAATCGTTAGGTTTTATTGATTGTCTACGGTTTCAGAAAAATATGGACGATGAGCTTGCAAGCTGCTTTGCGCATGATTCAACGGGTGTCTGATATGCTGTAGCGATATTTGTGCACAGGTAAGCTACAGTGAGCTCACATATTTTAGCTAGATGTACAGAGCATTTTAACCCGCAATTTCTTCAGTAGCTCAACATGTACTTTCAAACTGTTCGGTTGATAGCAATTATTTCTCATCTAATAACTCACCTGCTTGTTATCAACATCACTTTTTCCGACAGAAACTAAGCATACTTTGAGGCCCTAGATGCTGTTAAAATCCTGTTATGTAGGGTGTCGTAAGAAAGTTTAGGTAACAGGTGGTTAATGATTAGAATTTGCCAGAAACACTTGATCGGTTTGATGATCTCTGCTACTCATAGGGATAATATCGCCGCAAAATTACACGACCTTTCACACTTGTTAGTTTGCCAGCTAATCGTAGCCCTCGCTCAATGTAGGCTGGTGATTCGTGTTTTCTTTAGACAGATAAAAGTCATTGTCCAGTGAACACGGCAGTTTCTGAAAAAGTTTGCTGTTGGTGATACGGACGTGAAGGCGTAGCACTGTGCTGATCTAGCAGCCTGTGACTGTGACCAGCTGGCATTCGTTTGAACCACGTTACTTAAAACGGAAGTGAGAACTGTAAAAATCTCAACGTGTGTAGCTGAACACAATGGATTGTGAAGAGAAGCAATATACCGGAAGTTTAAAGGACATTGTGTGAATAATTTCATTGGGACCGAACATCTGTTGAACACTACCACTAGTTCTCAGTTTAACCAGATTTACTTCATAGCTCAGTCAGAAATTTAGACTTAGTGCAATGGAGAAAGCTGTGAACGCCAAATAAAACTCCACGGTTGGTCTATAAGAAACCGAATCAAACAAGTTTGCTTAATCACCCACTTATGCAGTGGGACCCATCAAGAAGCTAAAACCAGGTTTGGCTCGTGAATAAAAGTGATAGAATTTTGTACGGTCTGGAAATGATACTGGTATAGTTTTTAACAGTGGATACTTGCTTTGGTGAACATACTATTTGCCTACTGTTGAATGAAGCCAGCGAGATAGTCTCTGTCACTTCACATCTCTCTAAATTGTGCAGGACCTGTAACTAACCGTCCAGACAACATCCAAAAGATTCACGAATAAATTCAGTAACTTGCCGAAAACTCTGGAAGCGACATTCACCTTTTTCAATCTTAACTGAGAAACAACATCAGCCCTCTTTCCTTCTCTGATTACATCAGCTGAGAAATGACTCATTTACGTTGGACAGCTACAACAGACATCGTTTGTCGCATCTTTTCACGCGCAGCACACGTTGGTCACACTTTCGCGCACGCCCAGAGCCAAGTCTTATGCCGATCAGATTGGCGGTATGAAAGTTTTTGGAAGAAGTATCATGGTCCTGCCTAACTGCTGAACAAACGTCTTAAAGTTAACTTCCTTAGAGGCGAAAAATTCCAAAGAAACGGCACACGATTTCTAAAACTTATATCACTCACGAAAATTAAACACAAATTGCCTATCAGCTGCACAAATGTAGTACCGGAAGTGACTAGTTCAGCTTGATTATAAATGTTACATTCAGTTCATACTGTGTGAAACCTAAGAAGACAAGCAGTGCACTTCGTTACTTTTGGGTTTAGTTAGCTAACACAGTCCGCCGTTTAGTTTTTTCTTAGAGAGCGACGAATTTATTCAAAATTGTGTGATTTACCGAGCAGTGTGGTTTCACTTACTTACCGAAAAGCAAACCCTAGTAGATGTAGTCAACTGACAAGGATCTACTAATGATATGGTTTCACTGACAGTGACAATTAGACACATTTTGTGGTTAAACAAAACACAGAGGAATTACCCGTTCGCTCAAATCTTATCGACTACATGTTGATAACATTTGAATTAAAGACACCGAAGAATCCCAGGAACCGCACCTAAGGTTCAAAGAGTAGGCTTCAGTATATAATGACATCTCCATTTCTGGGAAGTTCAGTTTGGCCAGCTAGCTGGGATTATTTACAGTGGCGTCGACAATGAACTTGATGACAAGCTCGCCCAACCTCCAGCAGGTTTCGGTTGATTTTTCGATGAGAGCGACCAGTAAACAACAAACATATCACCACTCTCTGGTGGAAGCAAAATCAACTGTCCAAAACGATAAAGCTGTTCACTCTGATGTTTTATAATTTGGCTGTTAACACAGGTGCGTGTATAAATGAGTGGGCGGCAAGCGGTCAGAATAAGAGGTATTACTTGGATAGCCCATGTGTGAATTTCCCTGCGCTGTGTTGACCAAACGTAGCACCTCGAATCACTGACCACATTTGGGAATATCTATATATATGTCCCAAAGTGACATCATGAGACACGCCGCAGAATCGGAACTATTAGCAAATCTACAATTAATCGTCCGAGAGCAATGTTAGTTTAATTTACAGTCATTCATTGGATGAGTCTAGTTCTAGCCTTGGAGAGGCAGATAATCGCAATCTCTATTCTCCTCAGTAAATACGTTGTTTCATTATTTCTACTCCCACATTATACATCTCTCAACGTCGTGGTTTCCTTAGCTATATAGCAGGGAATCGAATTATTCTGAACCCCTCACAATCCTTTGAACGCTACAGAAGTGTTTTATTATCTGCCCGATGTTATTCACACACCTACTAAAATCACCCGTAATTTTATGTGAAAAAGTCGACTTCCTTCATAAGCGACAGTATTACAACTTCACTACCTAATAACAATAACCGAGAATATATACATCATACTAGCCCGGCAGAAGTGATTAAGTGAAACACTAGATAGGACAGAAGGTAACGTCCAAAACTATTTAGTCCCTGGGACCTTAAGACAAAAGAATAATTGTTCTCGAATACATAATACTAGTGTGAAAACATCTAGTCGCTAGCGTCTCAGCGAAACGCAAGAAACCTGGACCAGCGTGACATAATATAACAGTGGATATCGATTCGAAGGCGATACGGTGATCACTGGTCAGCACGTATCCGAAGATAGATGAAACCGGAAGTTTGCGTGATCCCGGAATAAAGGTGAACTGCGCAGTCACGTTCTGAATCCGTTCGGGTAGATGTTCATTCATCCCACAATTCGAGCACCTGTCGGTTCTGCCGACGTAACTTTCGCCTCAGTTACTCGCAAACTGATAAATACGATGAGATGACGTCAACGGATTGCCCTCCTCTTACTTATGATAATGGCAGTTTCAGTTCGGTCCGCGTTTACGATTTCAAATGCACTGTGGGTTTGTTTAATTCGTGCGACAAGACGTTCTATGGTTCTATGAGAGGCAGTATCACCTGTGAATGGTAGCTCAATGTAAACTTCCTTCGTTCTAGCCGTTGAAACTTTGCTCACTGCCATGCGTTGCTGGCTGTTTCTATTGACAAATCTCGACGAATATTCATTATCCTGTTACGTGGTTGTAAGCAGACGAAGTCCGTTGCTTAAATACTCCAATGAGCAAATAGGTCTGGTGCGCGCAAACAATGTTTTAACCAATGCTCACTCGTGTAAAGATTGCAGAATACGCGCTGAGGCATGCTGTGTCTGTCGCTGGTTCGAATCCAGCCGAAGCCCTAACTTTTCACAGTTGGGTCTCATCTAAATTCATAAATCTGCCACATTACTTATTAGTAATGGAATTTCTATGCTCAGCAGTGGCGTTGGTGGATTCCAGCGTGAACTGTTTGAGAAATCCTGCCGGGGCAGTCGATCCCCTGAATCATTTGGTGGATTCCATATGAGACAGTGGGACGGGTGGGTAACAGAGTCCAAATGTGAAATTTCCGAGCTCCTGGTGTGGCTTCGTAGCTCAGCTGGTAGAGCGCTTGCCGCGTTGAGGCATGCTGTGTCTGTCGCTGGTTCGAATCCAGCCGAAGCCCTGACTTTTCACAGTTGGGTCTCATCTAAAATATATGTATATATATACATATATGCTCCTGGTTATCATCATGTTGTACTGAAGAGACAACACGAGTCGATAACATATATCAGTCTTTTTCCTATCGTATTCTTACTGCTACATCGAACTTCTGTTTGACCCACGCATTTTTCTCGAACACTACTTTTCAGGCCTTCAATCTTCTGACTTTACATATTAGGTCCGTATTTTCAGCAGGTCGTACATGTCAATTTGTCAGATCTCAATCGCAATAATTTCCCTTTATTATTAAATGAGGTTAGGTCGAGATACCCGCGTATAAACCGTTTCACTCTTTCATTCGAAGTTCCATTGCACTCAAAGCAATTGCTTTATATTCATGGTAGATGCAAAACACCATGAATCGTCACTTAAGTCATTCAAAGTTACACACAAATTAGGCACTTTGAAATGAACCAAAACTCTTTTTGACACATTAAAAGAAGCTAAAAATTTCGAGCACAATGCCTCCATTCAGCCTAGTCAGACAGCTATTAAAGTATTAAGGTTAATCACAAACAATAGTTACCCAAGTATATCACCTCTTGCCAACCGTCTGTTTCAGTTTCAGACAGCTTTATTACCAGTAATCAATAACACATTCTGTACAGTCTTTTGTTGACCACTGTTTCTAGTAGGTGGAGTTTGTATATCGATTTGTGACATCGCCCGCATCTGTAGCAGAACAATGCCAGTACACTTTAGTACAAATTTTGTGCAGACTAGCCTTCACGTGATTAGGTCACCAATCAACCATGCAGACGGATTAAGTATCGCCTCAAACACAACACAGAACTGACAAATATGCAACTGAATATTTTTAAACCACAGTAATACAGGGTGTTACCCTCTGCTTTACCGTTCCCAAGGAAACAGAAATCGGTAGTTGTCGGTAGCTGCGTACTATAAGGAGGGACCAACACTACTGGTCTTGTACCAACTGTATGAGATTGTGAACAGTGTGGTGTATATAAATACAAGCAGTTTTCGAGGTGGTCACAACTCACCACATGCACACAACCGGTTTCGTAGATTTTGACATTCATCTGGTATACGCAGCCTGGGAACTCCGACCACATAACCTGATAATTTTACATTGCTGATGAGTAGTCGGGGATTTGGTTTATTCTCAAGTTGAACATCACTCACATTTGATCGCAGCCTTCGCATTCAGATAGACTCTCCAGCCAGCCTCTATCAAAAATAAGCATTAAACTCGATTTTCGCTCTCATTAAAGCTCGTCAGTAGTGCATATCCCTGCCACGGCCGGGATTTGAACTCCGGCCATTCCAATCATGAGGCAACCGCGTTGACCACTGTGCCATTTACCTCACATTAGGCATGACCAAACGAAATCCCCGACTACTCATCAATAATCTAAAATATCGCCTTGCAGGTTTAATGAGATCAATCATCTCGACCTGTCTCGGAAGTCCTAATCGCGGAGATATCGATCGGAATTTCACATTGGTTTGTTATTTACAAACAGCTACTGCGTTCTTAGATATTTTACCCGCAATTTACTTTGCTAATATTGTATTATTAACAAGTGCCTGTTTCTAAACAGTCTGTTTCGTCTAGTATTTCAGCAAACCACGTTAATGAGCTTTATCGCTTACAGCAACTCACTATTTCGTCAAAATTCAAATAATCTCAATCTGCTTTCTACTCAGAACTTTTACACGCAGCACATCTTCAGTTTTCTACTTGGAGTTGTTCCGTTGGTATGTATGGGATAGGATTTTGAAAACATATTTCTAAAGTTTCACTTTTTGTCTGTTCGGTTAAACCATTATGAAGTCAGTGTTCAGTATGACTAGGCCACTCATCATTTCACGTTGAACAGCACTTACCGTTGATTGCAGCTTCTACATGTGGATTGAATTTCTTCCTGGCATACCAATGCCAAACCCACGATCTGAAACCCTGCGTCAGTGATCTCACATAAAGCACGATCGGATTCCTAAGCCTGAACATTCAGTCACTTTTGTTTATGGGTAATGGTCAGGCTGGTCGGTTGTCTCGGTGAGTGACACGTTTACTGTCAGCTTACATCAGGTGATTAGGGTTTCTGGATCAGGTTGGAATCTCAAAAACATCAAACCTGGGATTAATTACAACAGAATTATAGGATCTGTTCTGATCCACCGTTATACACGGTCTTCTAGGGCAACTGTTACCCTCTGGATTCGGGTAGAACAAGACGAAATGTTGAAGGTTCAATCTTATAAAACTGTTCAACTCAGTAGAATCTGGATACGAAAATCAACCGTTGACAGTTAGCATCCTACAAGGCAGTGACACAAACGACTTAATTGATCACTTTGAAAACAACAAATCGAAGTTCATAATGTGATTAAGATGTTGAGATGGTCTATGGTTAAATCTGGCTTCGTCGTTCAGCTGCGGGAACATTGGTCGCAATTCGGCACGTTGTTCATTTCGTTGGTTTGAACTCAGCTGAAGCCCAGGTCTCTTCTAAATCTGGATATGTCCACACCCTGAGATACGGGGGTGTTTTGATGGATAGTGTGTTGACGTCCCGTCTATCAGCAAGAGGGTTCAGTTCTCTGACGGCCGATTTGCCACCATATTACTTGTGAAACTTCTACTAGTCAAACTTTCTCATTGATTCTGGTCAGAACCAACATGTCGGTCAAGACAGTTAAGATGAGAACCAAATCATTTGGGATTTGGAGGGCTTATTTTACGTAAGCTCGAAAAAAGTGACGTTTAAAAAACTTTAATATTGCTACCCCTAGCACAGTCAATTCTTCCGATTTTGCAATTATCGCTTCGACCTTAATCACACTGTACCTATGACTTGTGTCATATCCTTCTAACCTCTAAGTCGCGTTATTTTCAACCGAGCAAATTACGAAAACTGAGAAAAGTACAGTTTATGAAAAGTGCTGACAGGTAATTCCCTTCATTTTCAACTGGATGTTCCAGTCTACTTGCGTATGAGTACACGCATCTTTGTTTTAATTGTAGCTCAGTGATTCACTGTGCCGCTCGCTGGTGCGAGTTTGGGAGCCCGACTTTCTAGGGCTGACTTAATTTTCATCCGATGTCATGTATATGTCAATCTCCTTGGAAAGCAATCATGGAAAAACTGGTATGACGTAGCTCTTTTGGTTCACAATATCACCAGTGGAACAATAGTATTCCTGGCGTAGAATGAGCAAACGCAGCTTGTTCTAGTTATTATTTCGGTGGAGAAGGTATGAGTCTAACAACGTCTTATGTTTTGGCCTTGAGCTGGCACTGATAACAACTGATGGTAGCATATGCTAGTGGATCAACAGTGTGAGACACACATTTTACCTATGAGACCAAGGTTTTAATTCGTACAGTTTCTTGTGATCTCGCAGAACGTTTCGATCCAGAAAACTAAAAACCATCGCTGCGAGACCTTTAGACGGGAGGGAGTAAGTGAGGATTAGGTCGCTTAGAAGTCTTCGGTACTCGAATGAGAAAAGATCAAGAAATCCCAGCTGAGACTCTTTAGTAAAGTGGTAATGAGCAATTTTCCAGATTCTCCAACAACAGACTGTGGGATCTTTCTTCTTGGTCAACCACAGGCGCAGGAAAATAAACCTCGCCGGATAATGGCTTGTCACATAGGTTTTAGAGCCATCTGTTTGATGGATAACTTAAGTATCAATTCAGCGCAATGTTGATTGTTCGCTAAGCCAATGGAATATACCTTCCCGCCTCGGGGAACCATACGGCACTTGACTGCTTCAGCAGCATGAGAATTAAATGAACATGGTATCCAAAGTAATGGAAGACTTTGGAGGTCAGCTTCTTTCAACGGTTCCACAGCTGGACGTTCACGGTGCATTGGCTATTCAATATGCAGGTTTTGAGCTCAATAACTCTCGATAAAAGCAGTACAATTGAAGAAATATAGCTCTGCCTAGTCAACACCGTTGCATCCACAAGTGATCCCACTGATTACCTGTACACGCCTTATATATTCAAGTGGTTACTACTTCATATATAAGGTGTTATTATTGATATTGTATTGCGAATCTATAAGGTATGTGTCACAGGCGGTGGTTGCTCAGAATGGAGATAGATATGGCTTATGAATCCACAGAATAACGAACACAAACAATCGTTTACATATAGTAAGGATCCCAGGATATTACGTTTGTCAATGTCAAATACACGTTCGGAAACTTTCAGCTCTCTCTGGATCGCACTTAAGGACTTCACCTTATTTCTTCTTCTGTTATTCCAATACAGATGTGCAAGTCTTTCCTTGTCCACACATGAGTAGTGTAATGTGATCCTTCATCATTATCACATTCCTGTCCGCAAGGTTTGTTCAATTTGCAACAGTAGGCTTTCCTGTCCGCTGTGCTCTCCCATTGGTTTGTATGCCAGCAATGATGGGTTTGCCAAGTCTCCCGTGCGTTCTCTGCTTTTTTAACTGCGTTAAACCTATTACACAGTCGGCTTGCGCAAACCAGACCTTGCTACTTATCATCCTTAAACAAATACATTGAGCCGCGAAGTTTCACTACTGTTTGTGACCCCCTCAGAGTTGCAAAGAGCTTCTTAGATCCGGGTGCTGCTTTACGCGAACTCCTCCAGTTTCTTTACTTGAACTTCGACCCACGATCAAAGGCAGCGTTCAGATGACTGCGGTCGACTACCTCATCGAGACTTCATGTGTAGTTTTCAGGTTCTGGTTTACCAACCTCCGAGGTTCCGCTGACTCACTTGTAACCAGCTGTTTATTTCGTCAAAGGTCAATTACCTGATCAACCGGCATGCTCCCATTCATCGGCTCGAACAGCGATTTCTTCATCACCCTCTGTGGCGAACAGCCGTGGATCAACGAAATCAATGGTACAATCTCTCCTCACTTTCTTTTCTCTATCATCATTGACCACTCTTTTCGTCAGTCTATATTATCCAAGTTGACATGACGAACAGCAATATTCCTCGAACTCTGGCCATTCTAGACATCTCCAAAACTTTTCACTTCATAAGCGAGATAGTCCGATCGGTCATATGCTCTGTTGTATTCAATGATCTGTAACACATTCTTCCATCACAGCCCTGCATTTTCATCACTGGTATGCCTGTTGCTTTGATCCACCTTGTGAAAGGTTCCGCCGTGACGACTATGTACAGATTTCAGTTAATGGCTCATGAGAAGCCACCCATTGCACCAAATGACTATAGTCCACCGAATTCACTAAGTGGAACTGACTGCGCAGGCTACTGATTCTAGTGGCTACCCTCTTTTCAGCATCAGACACTGTCGACGTGTTAATGCGTAAATGGTGTTAGCAAATTTTACTTCCGACCAATAAGCCTTTTACTTCAGCATTTCGTGAGTTAGATGATATCTCACATAGACCAACTCCTGATAACCCCCTGCAAGTGTATCACTCAAACCCGCCGACGTTACCAACACGTTTAGGAAGTTAAATATTTGACACATTAATATTCTGGCATCATTCATCTGCAAGCCTAAACATCACACGCTGAGAGCTTTCATTTTCAGGTGTTCTTTGCTTTACGGATGCTGCCATCGTGCCAAAAATTAGTCAAGCACTTTCTGTAGCATCCCACCGATCTTTGTTGATGTTTACAATTCCTTAGGATCGTGCCTTGAGTCAACGTTGCTCTCCCCAGCGTGTATTTGTAAAGCTCACTTGCAAACCACGCCCAAGGATGTTAACCAGGAATGCATTCTTTTCGTCCGGACACATTGTAACCTGTAAATTCATAATCCTCGCCTTTCAGGGAGGTCCATTGCTGTACCAGTCTAATCCAATGGCTTCCGGTCAGTTCCAACGTGGGAAATTCGGCCCAGATAATATGCTGTCCGTTTCTTCAAGCCCCACACCAAGGTCAGAAATTCATTTTCTGTCAGTTAATGGTTTCTTTTGGTCTGCTCTAATATTCCAGTAGCATATTTAATAACTCCGCCCTCATGTTTCGATTCTGAACTCATTTTCAACTATTTAGACAATGAGGCTGTGACCAAAAGCCGGTAAATTCATAAACAGTTATTTTCTGTGTGTCGCTTGTACTCTCATAAAGATATGAGCGATTACTTCTCATCAACTAAACCCGCAATTCTTCTTCAATATTTGTATAAAGATATAACGAGGTGATTGAGGCTGTTAACGAACCGGCTGTAGAAACCATCGCGACCAAGAAACTGTCACAAAGTCCTCGCTGATGCTGGCACCGCGGTAGTTCCAGTTATATTCAGTCTCCTGTATTATAACCTAGTAGTACCATGTTTGCTGTAACAGTTGTTACTCTGAACTGTTGATCCGCAGGTCAACCTGTTCAATATTCTACAACAAACCAGAAAAGTGCACCACACTCTGAACCTCGTTATCGGTGCAAGTGATGTTATCGCTTATATAGAAAACCTTATTGGGCAGTTTGTTCAGGAATATAAACATCATTTGCCCAAATGTAAATAGAGCACCGGGCAGTCCAATGGACATTTACTTGGGTAGACCTTGCTTTCTCCATAGGGAAAGTTGTTTTATCTCGATCCGATCCACTAATTAAAACCTGCCAGGATCATGACCACAAGTTCAAAAATGTGAACATCTTGAGATTCTGTAATTCATTCAGGCTTTATTGGCTGTGATTTTCTTCAGCCAACTAAAGTCAGCATAACAGTTCACTACTGGGCCTGTTCAGCTTTCAAAGCGAGAACCGAATGTGCCCTCAGCCTCTTCGACTACATACTTCTTCAGAGCGTATTTTTGTCGTTCAATTTCCTGCTACCGGTGCGTTGAAATTCTTGTGGCCTAGAACGGTCGACACAGTTTTGGCTCAATTTGGCTTTCATGTTCAATCCAACTGAAATATCCATGCAGGTATTGGTTTCTACAGAACAACTTTCGGAATAAGGTTACCACTTCCCGGTACTTCTTGTTGAAGTGGATTTAGGTAGGTCTGGCTTAACTTCCTCCAAACGTGGTTTGCGATTTCTCACTGGTGGACGATCCAATGTTTCCTTGCAGGCCTATGGCATTTCAGGTCAATTGCGATTTCACTACAAGCACGGGAACTTGCTTTCAATATGATCAGAACCATATCGGGGCAGTGAATTCAAACGTAAATTTATCCGCCTGTCAAACACTCATTGCTCAAGTGAAAACAACCTTCCTTCACACTGGCCCAATCATTGAATTTGCCACCTCCTTGTCAAACAATATACTAAACTCCCACTGGCATCAAGATTAACCGAAACTGTTGCTTTGTTTGTGGCAAACATGACGGAATTTGATGCCGCAAACAAAAAAATCACTGAAAGGTTCGTCGGAGTATCACTTTTTCATGCTCAAATATGCCCGAATCTTTTGTACCTGTAGTATAGATTGCCAGGATTTACGCCCCCTCTCCATCACCTTCGAAGCCAGTATTTCCTAAGTCAGGTTTCCTGTTGTGTTTGCAAATTCCTCCAGATGACTGGGTTCGTACTCTTTCAATCCACTGACCATCGGTGAGTTTCCAGTTAGTAATCAACGCACTGCACCATCCAGCTGTTCTAAAGTCGTCCGACGGACAATAAGAACAATCTTCATCTTCTTGAGAACAGCTAGAGCTCATCCTTTTAAGAACAGGTAGGTCAATCTGTTTTACTCCGAATTTTTTTAAACCCTATCACTGTTCTCAACGATGCCGCCCGCAGTGACATAAGGTAGTCAAAGTGAGCACCGGCGGAGCTAAGCAAAGCGCCGTCAAAAATTCCCCTTGCCCACTGGCAGCATGCAGGGTTGTCGAACCAAATAACGAACACTTTATTCGTGGCGGGTGCTTTCCTGTTACCTCAACCACCGACTTCTTCACGTTTTTAATGAGCGTCCTCAGGACTACTAGATTTGTCTTAACGACTGAGTGTTTATACCTCTATTAGTTCAAAGAATCTTGAACTATATTACTTCCTTGTAGAAATGCAGACGTTTCTTCATGATTTCTGGTCACCTATGAACGTGATCATCAACACCTACAGTTGTTTGGTCGTTCGTTTGGCTAAAATGGCATAGTCCGAATTACGAGAGAGAAACAAATGAATGCTGCTTACTAGTCACCGCTGTTTGCTGTCAAAAACGCACGTTCTGCTGTGATGCACCGCAACACATATATCATTGTGACACTGTTGGTTTCAGAGCTAGAAACTACTGAATGTTTGTCAAGTATTGTTGAACAACAGTTGCACTCGAAACTTAAGGACCCAACCAAACCGTAAGCTGGATAGTTCATGGTTTGACTGAAACGTGTGTCAACGCTTTCATGCTATTAACGATAACATACTTAAACTCATCACAGTTTTTATCCTTGGCAAACTCTGGAACATGGTGGCGTAGCAAGAGGAGGTGTTTGCGAGAACTAACGAATATAGATAAGGTGCTGTACAGAGTAAATTACCAAAACGCGGTGCATATTTTGAAGACGACTCTTGCACACCGCCATTAATCCTGAACTTCCGTAGTATATTTGGCCTTCTTATCTTGTGGAAAACAGAATTTTGACTGACACGTATGCAACCTGATTGTTAGTACTGAAAATATTCATAGTGGCGATGCTGATAACTAAAAACAATGAACATTGCAAATGTTAATCGAGGATATTTCTTACTAGTGTGTCCATCCTTCCTGCTTCACCTCGAACTGACCACTTTCCACAAAGTTAGGTAGGCATTCATTTGTTAATCGCGATTCACGCACGCCACGTCAGATATTAATCACACTCACTTGGCCGCTTCGTTTAACATCTGGCCTCGTCGATCTGAATAAACCATATAGATCTTCACACGATTGTACCATTCATGACATGTCCACGTGCACTTCAAAATCATTTGCTGTGTTATCGAACTACATTCATTGGAATAAAATTTAACTGTCTCCGTTAATTGTATGTTGTGTTCTGACATGGGGTGAATTCAAATGTGAACATATGCATGCGTTTTTCGTGTCGTTCTGATGCCCAGGCGTCAACTTCTGCCGCACAACCAATGAACTTCGTTTGTTGCACGTTGCTATTTCCACTTAAGACAGAGGGATGCATCGCCTTGCTCGGAGCATTTCAATTACTTGTTAATTTTGGCTGATTAGTTGCAGACTGAAACCCTGTGTCTTGTTTAACGAACCCTGTCTGTTTGTCATTAATTCTTGAGCATCAAGCAAATCTAGCAAATCTAGCATTTATTGAATTAAAAAATGATCTACGGTTTCTACAAACGTTCACTTCACTAAACAAAAGTGCACCACCTACCCGACTATTCATATCTGCATAATTCGATCGTTCAAACTTATTGCAGTTGTGACTGGTCAACAGTGGGCATGTTAGTCAATCTGCAGGTTTGCAGAAGGCAATTAATTTAGCTGTTTTTGTTTGCTCACCAACATTTGATTTGGTCTGCTCTGATCCATTGAGACATCAATAGCCCGTGAAACCAGTACATAGTGTTATGAGTCAAGAATGTGAATGCCACAAATTTGGTTTTTCAGAAAATCGACTCATTTGGTATATTTTTCATGTGCTAAATCTCCCTTTCATGCAGGATTACACTTAAATGTTTCTTCTTTTCTTCCCCTCCGGTTACTTGGCTGTCTAAATACATCTCAAATGTAACTACTGGCCAATCGCTTCGTGTGATTGTTCATCCCGGCCAAAATTCTTTATGTTCAACTAGTAAGTAAAATATTCCATTGCCTACTTTCACCGACAGTCGATTGACTTTACGTTCACCAAAGTATATATCCATCGTTTCTAACATTTTCAGAGCAACTGATTAGTGGACGTTATTACTGCCAAACCAACTTGCATATCAACTGGATCAACCGTCGTGTGAAGTTTTAAATCAGTTTAGTATCTCGAATAATATAGTATGATGTTAGTTACTAGACGGAAGTTCTCATGTCTATTCGTTTTGTTCATCGATAAAGCCATTTCACGAATCTGGATAATTTGCTCACAATTTACGTTTTAGAATATTGGCTTCCTTGCTCCCCGTCCGCTTTTATGTTACTCTCGGACCAAATCGTTCCTACTCACCTCAATGCTTTTAGCACCTTTGCCACCCAACTTTTCTCCGATCCTTCCTATAAGCATCACAAGTGTTCTCCAAACGTATGCCACCATAAGGACACCAGATTATCCTATGAATCTTTGCGCAAATGTTTGGTTATGGAGCTTCAGCCCTGTCCTACCTCTCACACCTCGCTTGTGACGAACATAAATGAGTCTCAGAGTCATGAGAGAGTCGGCTGGCAGTAAATCACATAGTGTACTCTTTTGCTTCTAGTACTTCGCCACATTTTAAGGTCATAATCTGACATTTCTCTTGCTCTCAAGCGGTTCATGTAACGCTTGCGTTAACCGGCTGTTTATTGCCACACCCATAGTGAATAGAGAAGGGTGTGACTGCAGCCGTTGTTGTTATTTGCTGATGTTAGGTTAAAATCAATCGATGGTTTGAAAAAAATCCCTACTTTTCAGGTTCGGGTCCAAGTTTAGCCATCAGTCGTATGGATACTCGATTATGAGTAATATATTGGAGTTCAGTATAACTAAAACTACATGTATATATTCAACTTTTTGGTGAAGTAATAGCTGCTATTTCTTAAACATCAAATCTGAAAATCCAACCTGCAACTAGGTTGTTTAAAAATTCGCCCAAGTGTTCTTCTAAGTTAAATTGTGGGTTGCACTTTTCGCTGCATTTCGCCAAGTGTAAAATTAAATAAGGTGACTGGTTTGTCTTAAACTTGCTGGATTGTTCACGTACGTAACAACAGATTGGCTGCACGTATGACTACGTCATATGGGGTTGGAATCAACGTGAAACCAACTTTTGCATTGATATGGTGAAACGCTGATCGCAGAAAAGACAATGTTAGCACGTTTGTCACTCAAAATGGGAAGAGATTAGGTTGTGAAATACACGTGAACACTATCGACAACACATTCATGGGGAGCGCAGTGAAAGACCTTAGGTTACTTTATGCTGTCAGTTCCATCATGTTCAGTCACCTGACACCCAATCACCTCCATAGAGAGACGGACGTAAAATATGTAATAATATGGTAAATTAACGATGGTGTAACAAAATAATATAATATACATATAATATAATTAGGCGAAATTCCAAACTACCATTCAAACAGTATTTTGAAAATATGATTTATAAATATAGCGAAGAAACAAGTATATTCCTCACTCTGATACCACTTTGTAACAACGGCGTCATCATCACTGATGCTTTAGAAATTTTCTGCCCGCACATATCTTTTTTTATGCCCCGCACACTGGTTGATGTCACTCGAAGGGTGCTCACAGAAAATGGTTCAAGTCCGATCGCCAGTTCGACCAGCAAACATTGTAAGGACGGCTGATCTGTCAGTTGGTTACTCAACCAGCTGGGCGCTGTTCAGATTATTCTCACCAGCAGAATACTTGACCATCAAGAGAACCTGCATATCGCCCTGACCAACGACATGCAAAACCACCACGTAATTAGTTGTCCGCGTGGTCACGTGTAGGATTAATTAAGGTTCGAGCAATGAGGTGCACTGTAATTAGCTGACGATGATAAACTACCGCGAATTACATCAAGTAGTTACCTGCTAACAACTTAGCGTTTTCGTTGTCAATGCATTTGCATTCTTTGCTGTTATTTCAACGGTCTTCCAATTAATTCAATACTGATTACTGGCAATGTTTCTTTCAAAGAATATCACCTTAGCACCGAATGGATTCCAATAGATGGATCTGGTGGTATAACGCGCATGTCCCACTAATCCCTCATTAATTCATTAGCCAATTCTATTTCAAATCTTCAGATTGAAAAGCACAAGTTGATGTTTGTTCACAAAACTTAAAAATGACTGAAAAGTTCGTTTTTTACTTGGTAGAGTTCCATCTAAATGGAGTCATTGCAGCGCACTTTTGTTAGTCACCACTATTTCCTCCGGTTTAGTGTGTAAGTGCACTAGGTCGATAATTATCCGGTATCCGTAACTGGAACTAAACTCGAAATGAAATCACGAATGAATGGAGAGCAGAACTTATACCATGCAAAAATCACATATCTCATGAAACGTTAATCAACAAAGATACGTAACGATGATAAACGAGTCCAATGAACTAGCCGTCGACCTCGCAAGCATGCCGGAATTATGTATGGTTCCACTGGTACGCATTGGCTGTTGTAACTTGATAAGGGATAACGTCGGCTGACCTCAACAAAGTTTTCCTGTTCGTCCAAGAACAACGTGAACACAAACTCGCTTGTATTCATTAGGTTTATGACCAATAAAAAACGCTGAAGACTGAACCAATCAGAAGTAAAATTAATACATCAGTGCATTAGTCAGGAAGCAGAAATGTAGGCGGGTTGCTGAAAATATTAACAAAAGTTTGAGAACGCGCCTGAAAAGCGTGGCATCGGATATCTGAGCGGAAACTCAAGGTTATTTAAATCACTAACATCTTAGGCTTTTGTAGGGCAAATAAAGTGTTTTTCACGAAATCGCACGCTCTCCGGACACAGATCAACATATCTGCACATAAACAGGAGCAATCACGTGCATCGGGCAAACTACAAGCAAAATACCTTACTCATCTGTGCACTAATTGAGCCTATATGTTTGGGATTTTTTACATATCACGTAGCAAGCAGATTGGTAGTACCTCCATTCCATTACATCATTGTCGTACGCCAATAGATATATTACTAATTAAATATTTAAACCCTTTCTCTGCATTTCTCAATTTTGCGATGGTTGATGTTATCATCTGTTAGGTGGCAATGAAACACAACTTTTTCTTACTTGTTCTGGATGGCATTGACTGGTTTCTGTCCTATTGTGGTGGATTGTCAGGTCGGAGGTGCGAGCTTTNAACGAGAGAGCGCGCGTTGCATGTGACTAGCGATTTGGACAATAAAGGTTGTGCTTTATTGGATGCCTTCTCGCTACACTATCACTTTTGGACATGGAACAATAACAGTTGCACGCGCAATGAATCCGTCTGTTTCTCATAGTCCAGCTGCGTGCAACAGACGTGCATATCGCAGTAACGTCAGCAAGAGGCTTAATCCACACTTGATTGTAATAGGATATTCTATATTGCAGGAGATTGAATATGTCCGCTTTATGGCATTTATAAGAATTGCTGCCCAAGGTATACATCACTTGGTTACACCTGCGTTTCTCAACCAGAGTTTCCCAGTACCTTCACCGGTAGAGAAGCAAAACGGTAGCGTAAGTACACTCTAACAGATGACAATACTGTACTGACGTATAAATTAAAAATAACGTAATTACTGGCCGCGAATGTTTGCCTGCGTTGTAGACAGTTTAGTTAACTTTGAAGTGAACTAATATTACGTGGCTTTCAAGATTTACCTTACGTTTAATATCCCTGATATGTTCCTAAATCTGCGTGTGTGTGTGTGTGTGGTATTAGTAGCCTGATAAAAGATATATAAAAACATGACGTGTAATCCACTGGAGTTTATTGGTCATGCGAGGGCTAAGTGCTATTTGTTTTAGACATCTGTTCAATGTAATCAAAAATCAGAATTTATCTACCAAGAAAGCTAATCTTGAGTGAAATAAACCTAAATATATTCATTTACCAACCCACTTGTAAGCCATCTGTGACGTCTATTTCATACTAAAAAACCGTTAGATCAGTTGGGATGGCAACAGCACTTGAAGAAAAAAGTTAAGATACTCAGGTGGTCTCTAGAAGGTTTTGTGATTCTGCAAAATAAGATGACGTAACTAGTCTGTGTTTACTTGTCATCCGAATTAATTCACGGACTCTTTTGAATCCAAGATAAGCGGTCCGAATAATTCACAAACCACTTATTAACTAAAAACCTCAGCCATATCGTCCCTTTAGTCCAGCGTGCTTATACTTAGTTAATGGAAGCACCTACAAGCCGGTCGTGTGCTTCCGATGAATTTTTCCTATTAAACATATGCTTACACAAACTTAATATGTAAGTCACAGAATAATCCACGCAGAAATACTCACATGTTTCCCGAAATTGTGAACACCTGATGCTCTAATAAAAATTCCGGAATAACCGCTAACGTTAGTCTCACATTAGATCTTATTTCTGAGAGTCTGATGAAGGAAGGACTGGAAAGTGAAGTTTTTATTCACTAGTAACCAGTTTATCCCTGTTGACTGTGCCTGTTAGTCATGTACAAAGTCAACAGCAGGTGTAACTTCCTAATAGACGACAAGACACCGGGGCAACCAGGTCCGTTTTCCCTAAATAATGTGAAATAACTTCTTAAGTTTAGAGGAAGAGGAAGAAACTGAGTTTACTAGTAAGAGTAGAAAACGATACTAGAGTCACACCCCTATCACTGACTGAAAATTGTTTAACGGATATAAAAGAAATGCTTCGACGGTCATTCAAGTAATAAACCATCGATTGATCAACTCTCTGCAAATGATGGTTTTGTATCAGACCTGCTGCGGGACAGTCAGTTGCACCTGCTTCACAGCAAATTAACTCAAAATAACAGTCATTGCTTGGAAAGTTTGTTGCTTGGCCGTGATGCGCAATGATACAGTTTCATCGAGGGTCTTACGTGTGGTCACCTAAACCAAATCAGTTGGTATTGACAAAACCCTGCATTTTTCCACTAATGTTCAGAAGCAATCTAATCATTTCGATTTTATCTTGAAAAATGCCAGTTGTACAGCCTTAGTGCCGCGAGAAGAGTCAGTGCACACACAATCAAAGTGAACAGCTGTATGCAATCTGTGGAACAACAGGCCATCAACTTCTGGAATAACTGGAAATATAGAAATACAATGACTGCAAATGAACTGAGCACAAAATACATGACTTATAAAATCCACAGCACATGCACCGAACCTTTACATTGGTGTCGTATGTTCTGAATCTTTTTGACAACTCTTCCATCGTTACGACTGCTCTTCTGCTTGTGATATTGAAGATCTTTCAGAGTGTTTCGAAATGTATTGCCCAACGGAAAATGTACCCAAGGTTGATGAGAAAATGCCTATAATTCATAGTGTCATTGAGAGCGAAGCCTGTAAGCTGGTCTAAAATCTCGATGTTGTAAGAATGTTACTATTTGATTTTCGAAATGTCACGTTGTAATTATGTGTAAGAATAACTACAGAAAATCAGGAACTGGCAGACCAGCAAGCCCGAAGTGTGCCTGGCGTCGTTAATACGCAGAAGCAAAACATCACGACGTTGTGACTGCGAGAGTCGCTTGGCCTGCAAAGTTGTTTATCGCACAAACTTCCAAACAGGTTGCATTAATACACAGAACCACGATCACGCACACTGATCTGCATGGCTGACACATTCACGCACACTGGGTAGCAGTACGTTGTCGATCTCCCTGGCAGCACTTTTCCCATAGTGCCCACTAATTATTTCCATAGTCGCTTCTCGTCCATCGTCCTCCTCGCGTCCAGACTTGCCCATTGGCTCCCGAACATACGTACAATACTACTCACAAACCAGGCTGCCTCTTATACGAACATGCTATCAAACAAATGTGATCATAATCACCAGACGACGGCAGACAATTCGTCTTAATATTCGAAACACAGTGCGAATTATATGACTTTCACATATCATACAGATGGTATAATTGATGGATTAGAATCAATTCCAGTTCACTGTGACACCAATTCAAGCATGACTCGCAGATCGACTGATCGCTGGCATCAATGAGTCTACTAGTGCTTTTCGAATTTCTATTTCAGTTTACATAAAACTTCAGGATAGTAACGCCACAAGTGGTGAAACTACCAGCATTATATTTCGTAAGAGCATAGCCCCGACTTCAAGATTTCCAGTACCGTCGCAAAAGTCACACCAAAGTTAAGTTATCACGGATTTATCAACTGTGTTCAGCGTGCTGTTCTAAAGGCTGTTAGAGGTCGTGCTACGTGGAAGGAACTAAAACACAGGTAAGTTTACCTCCCCAGAAAGTCCGTCTGCCATCAATGTGAGAATACAATGCTTACACGTAATTTGTCTGATGTCCTCAAACGAGCCGTACTGTTAGTTCTATTGACAACGGAGTCAGTACTGTGGCGGTCACCGACGTAAGTGGCATGTGGGGATATAATTAGATTAGGATGTTTGGCTACTTATAAGTAGTATGCACCAAAACTGTACAGATTATTTGCGGCGGAAACGGAAGAAGGCAGTGTACGCGCACTAGGTGAACTAGCACGGGTGCGTCCACTTCCACATCCAATTCCATGTTTTCCACGACAGTGATGATTCGTAGCTGCTGACAGTAGCACACGTCCCAGCTACAAACAATCTTTTTTGTCATAGAACGCCTTAGCAACATTTGCCAACACTGTCATCGGTGTGCACGTTGCGGGGCAAGATCAGTTAGACAACAACTGATTTAGTATAAGCTTCCACTTCTTAGAAGCATTTTTTGGTGAACCGACTGATCAGCCAACCACGCAACTACGAACAACCTGTTAACGTTGATGTATTGTTCAAATAATATAATCACACTACCGCTAAAGCAATTCAAATTCAACAACAATCAGTTCCGTTTCAAACACCAACCTACACAGATCTACTGGATGATGTTTTACAGAAGTGTGCACGATTCTGCACTTAGAGAGTGATACAATGTGACATATAATCCTAAGTTCGTAATATGTCAGAAATATTCACTTTAGGAAAAATTGTTCTGCCAGTTTCCATCCCTGTTATTCTTAATAAATTTATCACATTATTTTTGACAGTAAAGGTTCATATCGCCTGGTGCACTTTTAAAAATGTGTGTGCTATTAAATTTAGTCAACAATGGTTCATCCTCTGTGCTGGTTGTGTCGGATTCACTATTTCTCTTTTTGTGTTGACTAACCTTTATTTTAACGTCGTCTATTACTCGACTTAAACCTCCCTCTAATAGCCGCAGTACTACACATTCTTTCGCTTTAATTGGAACGTGTATTATTGCAATGTCTGGCAATGCAACTGTAATGGAGTGGTCAATTTTACATCTCCCGCCACCACTTCCCAACTGCCAGTTGTTGGATTACCCGTGCTTATGCCCTTTGTGTGTCTTTCGAAGTTTTTACTTCTCGGAAATCTGAGGTAGCCATACTTGAGTACCCTAAGAACATCAGTGAAATGCACATTTCCGTTACAAGATTTGGTGTTGTGAATGAACCAATTCTTGCAAAGAACAGAATCATTTTGTGTGCCTTTTGACATCCCACTCACGCGCCCAGTGAATTTCCAATGTAGTCCACTGTAGTTGTCACATACTCAATAACTGGTTACAGTGGCAGTACTTCATCTATTAATGACAGAGAGTTTAGAAACTCTCAGAGCAGAGCGGAACCCTGAATTTGATCTACACAAAATAGAACACGGAAGCAGAACAACTCACCAATACAGGCATGCATACTTTAAATGTTCAAATCACACATCACTACAACAACGTGGCAAAATAGTTCAACTTATGTGCAGCTGTTGCCAATTCTTATCTTGCGAGAATGTGCTATGAAGAGATAAGGTTAGCAGATGTTGGTAACGGTGAATGAGTTATTTTCAACGCCAGCATACATCATGTAATCGTGATGTGATAGATAATCTGGAGAATCGACAGGATGATGAGCAAGTAGATGTGAACATGGCTGCAAAGATGCAGCAGCTTTCTATTCCACTGGGAAAAGTACTTCATAAAGATTGTTTTCATACGATAAAACGTACAGATAAGTACATCAAACACAGACAGCACCAAGGTTGATGTTGTCGGATAGGCTGGTTAAAATAACAATGTAAAATCGGACACGCTGCTTATGCTTTACAAAAGTCCCGACCTGATATTTTGTTTAAATGTATTGTTGTAGTCTGTGAAGTTAGACTGGCGCAATTGTCGTTCTATACGTGCCACAATATCGAATGGTATTATTTTCCCATTGCTGCGTACTGTAAACAATTATTGTGAATTTTGTACCATGCCTGCGCACACAGCCGTTTCTCTCTTTTTTTAGCTAGCCATGCGTACCTGGTAAGGCTCTCTTGATTGCAACTGTTTGAAATGTACCGACTTTTATCTACACTTGACTGTCTTAGCGAGCTCATACTCCGTTGAATGGTGGCCATTTTGCAAGGTATTCTGTGTTTGTTTCATTTTCAACTGCACTTCCGCCAAAGACTTGAGTATCCGTTTCACTAATGCTGTGGGTGGGGGTGATTTTAACGTACCTTTAGGAAAGGCCCAATCGGAAGCAGTCAGGGTTTCAGCTGGGATCGAACCAACGACGTGAACAGCGCGTTTAAACGCGGTCTGAATCCGATCGAAATCCGGAGTTGTCACAACACGATCTCTTTCAACTTATTAAATTCACTGAACTACCCAGTAGTGATGCATTTACATCACTCAGCAATGGCGATGGTGGATTCCGAAATGGATTATTTGGAAATGTTTTCCGGAATATTCAATCCACCAAATCATTTGGTGGATTCCTCATGTGTCAACGGGACGGGTGTGCAGCAAATACCGAATGTGAAAGTTCCTGGTTTCCAGTGTGGCCTTGTAGTTCGGTTGGTGGAGGGTTTTCTACGTTTCTGCCACTGGTTCAAATCCAGCCAGAGCCCTGGTGTTCCAAAATTTGGTTCCTTCCGAATCATCATATCTGCCAAACTACTCATTGGTAATGATGCAATTTTGTCAATAGTATTGTACAAACTTCACTTCTTTTGATTGCTCACTGTGACATTTTTTCGGACTCCAGACATGATCCTACTGATCCAGCGGTTTGCACCAGCATTCTTGGAATTGTGGGCTACGCGTTCCAGATTGGATTATCCTAAATCACTGGGAGCAACTTGGCAGTATCAACTGATGATTTTGAGGTGCCAGCCTGTAATTCAGATGAGTCAATCAACGGTCAGGCACGTTCGGGACTCGCACGTCAAAAAAGAGCACGTAAACGAGTATCTACAATAACGTATGCAGTCGGTAAGACTGTTTGTGTCATAGCAAAATCGGAACTGTGAGTGTCCCAGAAATATAGAAATGAAGTAATTGACTTGACTCAACTCCTGCGCTAGTTTCCATGCAGTAGAAATAACATCCCCAAACTGAGCAAATCAAGTACTTATCTCACGAACTCAATTGCACATTTTACTTTTAACAAGGTAATAAGACAGTAGTAGTTAGAATAAGAGCTACTGACATTTATAACAGGAAATTCCCCTTTAAATTGCCTTTGTATTTGACAGTCCATTGTATTCTTCGCATCTGGTGATCTGGAAGACGAACGGATTGATATTCATCCAGCCTTTGAAACATCACATAGCAGTGTGATAGGAATTACCATCCAAGTAGCTTAAATTCTTATATCAGGCTTAGGTGACCTAATGAAAACTCTGACAGAGAAGTGGCTAGACACAAAGAACAATAGCGCCAGAGTAAGACTGGTGATTGTGCGCTGAATCCTTCATTTCAAAGTCATTTGCAATTATGCGAAACATAAATCTTCTGGGACCCGGCACGTTGGGGATAGCAAGTTCCTGTTGACCAGAAAGCAGCTTTCTGACATTTAACTCTAGTTGTGTGATCGTCACAAGAGTATGATACAACCGCCCAACTTGATCATCATTTGGAAGACTGTACGGACTCGTCTTGCTTGCTGCAACCTCCCTGTCGTTCAAGGTTTTTATGTGAGCTGGAAGAGGTTGAGGAAGAACCGCAGTGTGTCAGTATTTAGAAATCGGCGGCACAAATTAAAACCAATTGGCACAAACAATAAGTCACCGTGTGAATCATCATATGTTGGCATAGAAAGAAGACTCAGGAATACTATTAGCTGCGGACAACGAAAACCGATTGGGAGTTACAGAAAGAAGAGTATCCTTGGGATCACGTAGCCTCAGTAGGTTTTGTCAACGGGGAAGATTGACACGTAACTTTGATAATTTAAGATCAGCCGAATTTATACGAGTTGCACGTGGTAACACCGAACAAACGGCCCGAACAAATATATTCTTTCTTTTGCACACTACCAACACACTCAATTTCCAGGTTCAACTGGGTATGCTTTCTCTGGATTAGATCTACAAAGTGCCACTAAAAAGAGTGACTGGACAGTGGGTTTCATTTGTTTGTTTGTGTGAGCACACAAAAGACCTCACACCCTCATCACCACAAAACAAGAATCGCTTTCATGTAAATTTGGTTGGCATCACCGTTTTTCTGCTGAACACTACAGAGCCCTCAATAACTTACGTGAACTGACTGATTTAGTCTTTTTAAAACCAGGCAAGGATTTTTGTCAGTCATAATGAGGAAGCAAGACTGTAAGCAAGATGACTGTAATGATTTCTAGCGTAAGATTACTTGAATAGGATGCTAGTCCTGGTAACAGCTTTTTGACTAAAAAATATTGTTGCCAAAATCAGAAATGCTACATGGAATTAATGCTCAAGTCTCGTATAGTATAATCAAACCAATGAGTGCACAGACATCAAAAAAGTGAGCTCCGCTAGAAATTTAGGGAAACGGACATCCAATTAAGGTCAATGTTATCTATGAACAATGTGACATACTGGGAACTTCAGTGTTGGTTCACGGTAGTTCAGGAGAACTGACGGAACTGGAAATTTACACTTTCAGTTAGTCTGGGTTTTATATGGTAGCTGAAGACTTAACCACGGACATTGGGTGAATGCGGATCTTGATGCATTATTAAATCTCGACAGTGTTACTTGTAAAACGTGTTTCCGCTTAGTTTTTTCTTCGTTACTTTCCTTTTTCGGACCTTTGTTTATATGTACCCTGGTTTCATTTTCGCCTGACCGCTTCGCCATCACGTGACTGTTGCATTCGGTCATATTTACGTGAACCGTTAATCTGGGAACTTGTATACTTGGTGGATTCAATATCGAGATTTGTTGTTGTCTTCCACTATTCGGTTTATCATATTGTTCATTAACATTAGCACCTTATTAATAAGAAACTCGCCAATACGACGGTCTTCCTTTTTGGACCAGAATTGGTTGCTCAACGGGCTCAGAATTTATAGACGCTCGTTACTTACAGACGCGACTATCGTGGATCCAGCATATCGATGAACGTTGCAAGAAGACTAGGCGTTGCTCGAACAACCACTGGTCGTCCGGGATTAACACTGACTTCGAAAGTCAAAATCTTGTCTCACAGGATTCTGATATCCGTTTTTCAAACAGTTTTCCTTCACTGCAGCCACTTAGCTTGCCAGCAAACGGAAACGACGGTCAGCAGTAAACAACCGATACAACCCTGGGAAGTGAAGCATTTCTGGAAAACACAAAACGTGCATTGCATAAGGCAAATTTCCTGTATCTATGATATTTTTGAGATGATAGCATCGTACTGCGCATAATTCAAGACGTGTGTGATTTATTTCTAACTTGTTGACGGTGTTATTTTCTTTCAAGTGGAAATAGACGAACAGCCCTCTTGGGGGGTTAGGGTTTGGGTTTTCATATTCAGACGATGATACCTGGCGTGGCCTTCTGCATAATGAAACGTAACGGGATATGATAGGCTGAATGACTCAGTTCTCTGTTTACGGATGGGAACATCCACGTCTGCGGAGTAAAAATGACAGGCAGATTCCTGGCCTACTCTTAGCCAACTTGGCCAAGTTGAGCACATATTCACCAGCTAAGAGATTAGAGTCCCCGATCAGTAATACATCATTTCACACACCTCACTAACGGCTTCGATAATATATGTATTTGTGCCACTAGAACACTAGTTAATAGTGTACAACGGTTGCTAGACAGGATTGCTTGTTTGACAGTCGAATCGTCGCCCATACTACTTCCGACACCATATAGAGAATCACATCGCACAGTTTACAAGCCATATGCCGCCAAATAACACAGAGAGTAGTAACTCCACCGATGTTGTCTTTGTCCGCCGGGCTTGTACCTTTCGGACTGACATATCACGGTTAGTGAAATTCTCTTATCTCATGCTGAGGCGTACCTCTCAGGCTGTCTGCTCTATATAAACAGCCCCTCAACTGAACTACCAAGAAAGTGCAGGACAGCAGGTCTGCTGTGGTGTTAAAGAACTTTACTGGCAGAGCGGATTTCCCGGCGGACAGTTTAAGCTGTGAACGTAACAAGTTCGGCATTCGAGGAGACGCGTTGTTAATGAAGGATGTATGTTGCTCATCAGGGTTAAACTAGCTGCCCACACCGAGTGTGCAACGATCGGGCATGCGTTTGACAGAAGGTTGATCACCGCGCCCCCTGCCTTCATTCATTCCCCGTGGTTAATTGTTTTTCTTTCCACAGTTAAAGTTTTCCTGGTAACACCTACGAGTCTTCTTTGAAAGTGGGCTCGCGGCAGGACGTGTGCGATATATTCTATCAGCGTTCCGGTCCACTTGACTAGGCCTAGGAACGGCATTACAATCAAACTGAGAAAATTTGATCCCTCAATGTATTTTTCTCCCATTCTTCACATTTCCACCCTGCCCGTTTTCCGGGCATGGAAGCGACGGACAGCTCAGCACTAGCGAGCTTAAAATGATTTTATCCAACATGACCCTTTCAACCTATGATAGTTTCAGTCACTGAATGTGTTCCTTTTATCGGTCCTCGAATGATGCGCTGCAATGGTAAACAGGCGCCAGAAGAGAAAAAGGATTAACTTCTGAATTTACTCGCTCCCGATGATTCGTGGTAGCCCGTTCAGTAACGCGTAATCGACAATTTGAATGACGCTGATTGGGACGGTAAGATTAATGGGAATACCCCTCAAGTCCGAAAATCATCAGAGAAGGTTGTTTTAATTACTGCGGTTCATATGGTGCTATTGATAAAATTACACTCTGTTCTCACCTTGAATTTGCAATAACCTCATACTTCAATTATCCATCAGAAAATGTGCTTAAAGTGCAGCATCAAGGAACGACGTCTCAACTAGGTACCATTAGCCTGGAATTGAGCCTACCGAGGCGATCAATTGTAAATGAAGTTGACGGGCGGGGAAGTGAGCGAATACGCAATAACAGTGTTGAAGGAGAAAGCGCATTTTCTCCGGACAGAGAGCACAAAACCCATCATTAGTCTACTGCACACTGCAAAAGACAAAGTCACTTAAACATGCCCCCAACGAAGTCCAATTTTGGCATCGTACCAAATGTAGGATGACAAACTTCTTGATTAACCTCCGTGAATCCAGCATTCCTTTTGTGGTGAGGGGCCATCACGTTTGCTAGATCCTGGGAATATACATCAGCAATCACAATTATAAGAGGATCCGCTGTAACAATAACCGACTGAAGCAATTCCTTCTTCAAGCACGTGGAACGTTTTTGACTTGATCTTTCAGAAGAAGAGCTCTGAGTTGCCACATCCAGTGATGGTAAAGAAACGTACTCAAAGCTTGCTGTTGATGTTCAAGTCTACTGGGAGAAGCGATTTCAAACGAATGCTGGACGATTCATACACTCTTATTCACATTCCGTAGTCTGAAGTTAATGGCGACAACAACCTTCGTTAAGTTGAAGGTCGGTCCGAATCTTTTAGCCACTTTCAAGATACCATTGTAATTGTTGTCGCGTTCGGCACCAGTTCGTCCGCATTTTGCTATCTTTCTCTCCAGGTAAGATCTCATGTAAACACGTTTTCTATTATCTCTTTGTTCACTCCAGTCACTACAAAAAGAATTTCAACAAAATTAAGAAATTTGCAACGGGTCTCAAACGTCGTATACTGATTTTCCCTGCTTTTCAGAGGCAAGTGATTGCAAGCGCCCTCTAGCTCCGGCTCGTTATATATATGGCAGTGGACTATTTTTGTAACCATCTCGTCTATCCTTTGGTATAAGATAAGCATCGAACCCTGTGAAATATTTAAACCTTTAGCTAAAAATGAAGAAATTTCTGCGATAGATACTTTTTCGAATTGATGCTAGGGTCCAAACACACTCCCAGTGCTACACCATCACGTTTGGACAGAATAACGCTCAAACCTTTCCATACAATGATATGGCACTATTCTTATTTTTGTCGCGGTTTTGCTGTGCATTTTTACACTACAAATGAAATGTTGCGTTCGAACAAAATCCTATGTACAAGTTCATCTTGAATTTTTTCACGAATCGCTTTTGAGTGCCACACACAGAATGATATAGCCTGACTCTAGGACACGCGTAACACAGTAGATACTACACTGTTTGTCGACTTTGATATTATTGCTACTTCGGGACCAATGAGCTACAGAGTGAGACGTTGTAGACGTTTTTCTGAAAATTTAAAGTCCATACGAAAACTATCGCGCTGCGAGTAGGTCGGTCTTCTTTAATCGACAATCCTCAGCAATTCAACTTTGCGTACTGATGAACATTGTCCAATCTCCCTCGTTATAGGTGACGTCACGTCTCTCAACAGCGTATACTTGGAGCACCTAGTGGATGGTGGGCGCACAGCATGTTCAATTACCTTCAAGATAGCCCTGACGTCAACCAAAGTAATCTGAAAGATAGCCATATCTGTGACAGAAGCCATCGGCATTCGGGACCCAGATTCAGAATCACGTGAACAATGAAAGTCACAAGAAGCTGTCAATTTCTGTAGGCACCGCGATGAGCTTGATTTGTATACGATGCCTACTGTTCACTTTCAGAAACTTTGTTTTCAGCGCTTTCGCCCCACTAGACCCTTACAAAGTATAATATTGGCCAATGTGTCAGTAATTCGGTGAACGTCTGTGAAATTCCGAGCACACGGGACGACCAGATTTTGTCCAAAATAGACGGGCGTGCGAGAACGTTTGCTGTCGATAGGGCGCTAAATGCAAGAAGAATGTTTGGAAGAATAAAAGGAAGAAAATACCAACAAACCGAGAGAGTAAATCCACCAAATTTACAGGATCAGAGGTCAACTAATCACATAAACACGGCCAAACACAACAAGCCACGTGATAACGGAGCGATAAAGCACAAGTGAGATTAAGGTGAGTGTGGATAAAGGACCAGCGGTAAAAAGTGAAGGAGAGGCAGCGCAACAACAAGCTTTGGCTAGTAAACGATGCTGAGCTTTAGTGATACATGAAACTAACCTCCAAACGAAGAAAATTCTTCGCGCGCGTGAATCAAATAACTGTCACTGTATGAGAATTAAATTCGTAATTGCTACAGAGGTATTGAAAACGATTTGATGGCTCCACAGCCAACACAAGTTGCCTTACTGGACGGCAAGGCCTTATGAAGAATACCTTATACCCATCCGTTCCCCGTTTTACTGTTCCGGGGTACCCAACGTCTTGACCTATACACAAATTAAGTTAACACGTTTTTACCGAAAAAATACTAGTGGGCCAGGCGACCCCTTCTCATGTAACGAAAACCAACTTGCCTAAATATACTAAACACCTTAAGGGCCATCAAAATGGCGTCTGTGCACGGCAACTGAAGGTACCATGGCATACTGTAGGGGAACTTTTGTGCGTATTTGAGCTACTGGAATAATTTAACAGGCGGCTATGTATATATTCCCTGGCGACTTTTTATTTGACTTCATACTATGTTTAACAGAAACTGCGTGTCCACAGCCACGTTACTGAGGTGTCTGTAATGAAATTTGACATCAGTCGAGCGCTGTTATCACTGCCATGGTGCAACCAACAGTGTTTACTTAGTGTTCACCAACCTCTGCATCTTCATCATATTTAAATTTACCATACACAAGATGTTAATATGCTGCCTGTGATCGACAGATTCTTGGGGGTATTAGTGCACTTGTCTCGGACATAATAGCTGGCGGAGGTCCCACCGAGGTATGCAAGCCCAAGCTCCCTTACAGTTTCATCCAAATAGGCTCCAGTTTATAGTGACAAATATCGTCATCACTTGCACTGTGCGCGAACTCAGCCTCAGACGCCTGCTGAAGAGTCCGAATTGTGAGCTTTCAAAAACAGGATGATGCTGCGGCAGATATCCTATGAGCAAGTTGCCAAAAACACAAGATGAGGCATAAAATCATCCGAGTTTGTACACGGAATGAGTTCTGCTACTGCCGCCTAGTCATAACTGTCCAGAGTCCTTGGATGTGCGACAATGCTGTCCAACCTGCAACACCGTCGACAAAAGGATACAGCTTGCTGATTAGACACCAAACTCATTCAACTTCTCAGTTTGGGAAAAACAGGCGATGCTTCTGTGTAGATCGCTTGTGGATCTGCCTCTATTGCAATAGAAGGCCCAAAACACTCCACGGTAACCGCCAAATATATCAAATTTTGGTACATGGACTGGTTATCTACTGAGGGACTGGGTATTTTCCAGATAATAACTCAGAAGATTCAATGGAAAAACCTCCCGACAGGTGAATTTCGAGTTGATTGGACGGGCCCGCCGAGGTCCTCTAAGTTGGCCCCAGTGTGCCTATTGTGCATGTTTATCCGGAGTTGTCTCCTGAGGAATCTGAATGCCACAAAGTCATTGGTTAACAAAACCACCTTCTAACTTTCGATGGCTCCTTGTAGCTTGCTGAATTTGGCTTTCCGGAAGTTCATTGAAAAAGGAGTATTTGCAGGAAAGGGCCTGGGACGGTCGTGTGTCCCATACTCGAGTAAGGGGCAGGGTGATACTTCTCAACTTTGGCCTGTCAGCCTGATTATTATTGTGGCGAAACTTCACCACAGACTGGTAAAAGAACAAGCCGAATCTCCTCTGAGTTGTGTTGGGCACCTCAGCCACTTCAGCGTAGCCCCATGCGGAAGCACTGTTGCGCTACAGACCTTTTTACTACAAGGGATAACTGTGGGGAAGATTTGGGTCACAGCAATACAACAGAAAGTTTCCACTTTTTTAGTGAGACCTTCGGAAAAATATTCCACCAGAGGCTTTGCATAAAAGTGTCCTTCGGTGGGTTGGATGGTATGGTTTCAAGTTGGAGATCTGCATTCCCGGTGGCAAGGGTAGGACACTGCATACTGATTTTACCGCAATTGCTACTCCCGCGCACGACGTTGCCTACCGTTACTCAGCAGATAAACGTCGGATTCACAGTGACCATTTACTTCAAGGCCAAGAGTCAATGGCATCAGGCTGCTAGCAACGGTTTTGATGGACTGTGGGCCGTTTTTCGAGCCCTTAGGGTGTCGGCGGCCTTTATACCGCGTTTGTGAGAATCCACCTGGAATACTCGTCCAGGTCCACAAGACTTGGTGGTTGATACCACGACGCCACAGTAGTAGACACACACGGTCCGTAGCCCCAGTAGAGACATAGAACGCGTGTCAGCACACCACGTCTCATTGAGTTAATAACACACACAGGCGGCCGAACTGGCACGGACAGTTAACCAGTAACCTGTAGTACAAGCAGGTTGTCAAGGTCCGCCGCGGTCAATCAGAGGGCAGCTAAATAGAGCAATCCGTTCAATATTACTTGTGCATCATCCCCCTTCTTCTCAGTGAACATGGCAAATCTCAATCTGATATCCATCTGCTGGTTTTGGTCTGCGTTATGACCGTCGGAGCTCCGCCGGCGTATCCGTGGCTGTTGTACTTGTCGAAACAGACTGTCCACAATCTGCCTGCGTACCCACGTTTCCCGGCTGAAGCGCATTCATGGTGCTATATCGGACATCTTTTGCATATCAAAACACGATGTGCCAGTCAGTCAAGTGCAAGTATGAATGGCTCTCTTTACAGCTAATTGCTTGCCTCGTGAGGTAACCTGTCATCGACTGGATCCGACTTCTTCACTTATATTCTCTTCCTGTCATGTTATCGGGTACACATTTCCCCCGCTTTGTTTGAAGGTAGCTGCTGTGATCAGGAAAACGAACGCAGTCTTGCTCGTGAGTTTCTACCAAATATCACTTCCGTAGGAGACTTCTCCGCCAACTCGGATAGGGTTGTACTCTACGTGAATGAAAACCGATCTAATCTGGTTTGTGCCGTTCTACAGCGCCGCTTGAGGAGGCCTTGTTTGACAATCTGAACCGTGCTTTCAGCCAGACCACCTGACACAGGGTTGTATGGCGCAGACTTCACGTACTCTATGCCACCGTTACGCAGAAAATGTTGAAACTCTTCTCCAATGAGACGGGCTCTGTTGTCAGTACGAATTGCCCCAGGTATGCTGCATGTCGCAAACGAAAGTAGCGTTCGGGTTATCATGGACTCTGATAAAGCATATCTGCAGGGATAGGCACTGATCCATTCGGAGTGGGCATCAATTATAAGCAGATGCAAGAGACTATTAATCAGGCCAAAGTAATCCACGAGTATTCCTTGTCATGGTCTTCTCGGCCGACGCCCAGCGTATACTTGTTTAGGAGGATAATTTCGTCGATATTGCTAGCATACTTTGCATGACATTGAAAATTGTTCAATAGGTAAATCAGTATTCAAACGCCCGCAATAACCTCCCTTCAGGGCCTTCATGTTTGCCACTCCACGATAGGCGTCATGCGGTTCTTTGACCAGTTATCGTTGCACATTTTGTGCCGGAATTATTCGAGAACCCCAGAACATATGGCCATCGTGTGAACTTAATTCGTTTTTTGAACGACGAATGGTTTCAGCTTAAGCATAATCTCTGCAGGCCACACGGTTGTCAAAAAGTGTTCCACTTCCAGGAGCACTGCATCTTGATCAGTTAGCCGCTCTATCTGCTCAATTCAAATCGGTGTTGTGTCCAGGTGTTTAATGACGCTGACTAGTTTGGGTTGTTCGTTTTTTGTTGTTGTCGGGTTGGTTGAAGGAAGACCACTCAGAGCATTAGTCATAATGCTACTACTCCGATGGCGTGAAAAGGTTTGCAGCGGCAGGCAGTTAGAAGTAACGCTCATCCCATAATTCATAAGTAAACATACGCTGGATTTCTTTTTTCTCTCACAGTAATGCTTACGATGGCCTGTGGCCCTTATGAATTTCCCAACACCGCCTCATACGTACTGATGAAAGAGTTTAACCCCGAAAATCACAGCTACGAACAAACTGCTCAGTTGGGAATAGTTTCTCTCGGATGCTTGTGAACTTTGTGGAGCACAAACAATTGATCTGAAAGAAGTATCCCATTCAACGGAAAGATATTGCTCCAGCCTCAAAGGAACGTGTCGCCCTGCATTATTGATGGTTAGCATGGATCGTAATAGACGAGCAGTTAAGAAGTGCTCAACTTGTTTTTGCGTCAACAAACGCCTGAAGCCGCAGCAAGCCGCAAACCCTGCGTGCGTTTCTGTGTAACAAAGCGTGCGAAGGCGTGAGTGTTGTGGAAGAATGTGGTTGGAAACGGAGGTCGTATGATAACATTCTCAAAAATGGGCGGAGTTCGGCTACCTTCATGGACCCCTGTGTGCCCAGAATGGGTTACGGATTGCTAGTCAACATGTGCAGACCGTTTTTGTAAGGTCAGCATCCGGATTAAAATGCACAGTCGGCGAAGAACACATTCTGGCTTCTGCACCCTTAGTCCGACTTGCCGAAGTAGGTCAAGCACCTTGGCCAGTGTGTAAGTGTTTCTATGTTGTGGAACCGATTATAATGGCGACGTTCAACTGTGCGCGAGTGAATGAGGCATCCTCTACCGAGCTGTTTAAGAATGTTCGAGAAATTGCTAAGACTGGAATAATGCCAAATGGTAACGGTGTTTGTTGAAAACGGTCCATGCGTGTATGGATTGTAGTGGAAACACGAGAAGAATCACCAATTTTCACCTGAGGTGAACATGGTCAGGTGCGACGTAAGAGTTCTGTAGCTGGAGCAAGTGGTATTTATCTGATGTGGTAACACGGTTCATGGCCGACTTATAATCACCAGAAATTTGCACCGTTCCGCGCAGTTTGTGAAGTCACTGGTCTACAAGGAGACTGACAACTTCCACCGACTCGTTTACTCACGATTCATATTAACTCCGACTGGCGCGTAGTCTGTTAATCTACTACATCCCCTTTTCAACGTCCAACGACAAGGGGAATATTCTACCTTCGAAAGGATCGATGAGAAGGCGCCCGTAAAAATTGGACTTAATACGATACTCATTGGAACAGTGTACCGTGAGGTTAAATCTTCTATTTTGAATGTGAAAAATCCTCGGAAAATGAACAAAAATGTGTCCGTACAAAGAAATCGACAACTAGACGATGGCCAGTAATGGGGGACGACAGGACGGAATTGATATTGCCCAAACAAATGGTCACTGTTTGGGTCGGGGTGAGCGACTGTTATCGCATCAAAAGATGATGAGTTATAGGTTACGCAAGAAAAAATATAGAAGGGAAATTTCTAATTCTGGCATTTAGGAATTCGCATAGCTCATTTATAATAAGAGTAGCGAAAGAGGTTGTGGCGGCCGATATGGGGAAAAAAGTTAGTAATATCGTTTAGTTAAGGAACATAATGAACGTGGGTACATCTTTTAACACTAATCGAATAAATTTCAGTACTATCAAATTAGTTCGACAGACCTCAAAAAATCGACAGCATTTTTTCTATCCAAATCGGCCACTTTTCGACCTTTGACCCTAGGGAACAAGGTGTCATCTGTCTTTCAAAGAAACGAGGTTGAAAATTGGCAATCAGTTGTAGGTCGGCTAGGAAATCCTTTGTTACGCCAAGCTTATCCTCAAGCACACCAGAATACTTGGGAGGGATTTCTTCAAGTTTTGGTTACCCTGCAACAGTTTTAACGGTCTCTGGCGTATCTGGCAAAATTTTGATCCAGTCCTGCCCCGTTAGATTCAAACAATCGTAAACCGCTACTTGAGCTGGTACCTTACGCTCACCGTTGCCCTGTTGAACGCGGACGGTGACCGTTCCCAGTACAAGAATTAGCTGTCCACCATAGATGCGCAAGGTCAGTTGACACGCAGAAGGTCTTGGAAACTTTTTGAAAGGTGCTGCACTTATTATCGTCACACAATCTTTTGTATCAACCTCTGTGAGAACGGGTAGCCTCTCAAGTTCCAACTGCACAGATTAAATTTGAGATTGACAACGGTTTTTATTCCCAGCACTTCAACCGATGCAAAATACAGGGTCGCCTCCATTGGCACTGTCGACGGATTTTACTTGCCATCCCGGTGATTTGGACCCTAGCGGTCAATAAACTCTCGTGCTACACATGAGAGCCGGATGTTCAGTTTACTCACACGCTTGACAAACTGTCTGCTTGTGGCGGCACTTGGCCGGAGAATGCTGGCCTCCTTATCGACAGTATAAGTGGCTTGACGAGATCTTCATCGATTTGTCAGGTATTTTTGCAACAATGTTCATCTGTTGTGGTAACGTGATTAACTGGATGTATGCAAGGAAATCATGCAAAACATCCATATGGAGTCTTAAGCAACATTTCATAGTGTAACTATATCAGCTTTATCTGCGCCACTCTCCCAATGAGTTGAAAGAGTCCGTACTGTTCTCCTGATCACCACTGTGTAGTGTAACGCAATGTAGTTGGCCCTCACTGCTCAGGTGTTGTCAGAGTGATTTAATTTTGTTGGCCTGCGAAACAAAGATATTTATGCTTCCAGTGGCTCCAAGAGGACAGTGACGACTTTTTGCACGCAGCACACCGAATCTGGGCAGGTAAATGCAATGTGATCTATTTTTCTCACGTTGTCGAACAACAAGAGTTGGTAGTCGATGACACGACGCCACAGAAGCAGAAACACACGGTCCGTAGCCCCAGTAGAGACATAGAACGCGTGTCAGCACACCACGTCTCATTGAGTTAATAACACACACAGGCGGCCGAACTGGCACGGACAGTTAACCAGTAACCTGTAGTGGAAGCAGGTTGCCAAGGTCAGCCGCAGCCAATCAGAGGGCGGTTAAATAAGGTAATCGGCTTGGCACCACATATGTAACACAGGTGAACCCGCCGCGTTCAACGCGTGGTGTGGTGATAGTGCAGTGGTTAGCACAGGCGAACACCCGTCTGATGCGTGATTTGCGCAGTCTGTTTTGCCCGCAAAGACTTGACAAAAGGAGCGAGTTTTCACTGCTTCATCGACGACCGAGTTTTTATTTGGTCCTTCCCTATATATTAACAAGCTACAGTGTTCCAAACCCTTCTGTGAAAATTATCCCGGCACGGCTACAGGCTCTTCGTGGACACCACCTACTGTTGAACAAACCTGGGCCTGACCTCCAGAGATCTGAATCCCGTCCATCTCTTTTTGTCATAGGTCACCGGAACGCTCTGTCGGATGATGTAGTTTTTGCTCGGTCGGTCAGAATTTTAGTGCGTAAGCCTGATGCTCTCGATTTCCGATTCACCATCTCCCGCACTTCTTGCATTTCTTATTTCCTGGTTTGCGTTATATACTAATTTCTTACCATTTATCCCCTTGCTGATTTTCATTGCTGGCCCTTACCTGTAACAGTCAATCAACCCAACCCTGTGTATTTTCTGCTGCATTTGAACTTAATTCATTTTCGATCACGTTATTTGGATACTGAATGGGGTGTATCGCTCTTAAAAATCTTACAGAAGGCCCTGTCACTGTATGCCGAATCGCATGTAGGTTCCACTGGTTTATCAGCAGTCATCCTGTTGGGTGTAACTCATAAATGTTGGGTGGTAACTAACGACCTCGATGCTAAGCTTGTTCGTCTCTGTGCATGAGTTCTGCTGAGATGTATGCTTGGTGCTCGAGTACAGCGCACTGACCATGGTCAAGGGCTACTCCATCTGTGGTCATCTCGCGGTCCAGAAATTTCAAGCATCGTATTCCAACACTGGGAGTATTGCGTTACATGGAAACTCCTCTGTGCTTTTCAACCGCGCATACAACTTGATTATACGACAGTCAGTTACCGGTGACTTTGCTATGTCAAGGATTGTCGTGCTTTCATGATGCAACTACCTGTAATAGAACCACGCTGATGTGCCTGCCCGCTTTGCTGTCATTTGCCCGGAGGATATTTGCTCGTGAATGCAAGATACTCAATGGGCATTCCAGCAAAGAGAGCATAAGGAACGCTGATCGATGAACGCTGATGGATAAATTGACCAATTCCAGTGAAGCGCGGAAAACCGGGAAACAAAACACAGCAGCCATGAGAACATGCTGTGAAGATGTATCTACTGAAGGAACTGTGCGGTTGCAACAGAAGTGTGTTTCTCTCATGTGGATAAACCTCGTGGACAAGAGTCTTTCGCTTTCACTTGGTTCTGGATGTAATATCAAATGTCCAGAATTCAAGTGCATGCTGGCCAATGGCTTTTCAAAAAACCGTGAGCACCGCTTTTTCGAACAATCGAAAGAGATGTAACAAGTCTTTTTAGTTGGGAGATCCCGAAGTTATTTTGTTCCTGATCGGTAGTTGTTCTATCCTTCCATTCGGTGATAGTGAGATCATACATGAAAAAGATGGTTCATCTATCACCAGTCAGTCGCGCCGACTTCACAGATAAGCTGAACACTCGGAAGAGTCGTTCGGTCGTCCCTAACCATACCATGTAGACGATGGGACTCAAGTGGTCATTTGCGCTCCGTCAGAAGTGGAAACTGCCTTATAGTTTAATTTATTGGAGCACAAGAAGATTCCTTGTCCATACCTCCCTTCTCCTATTCCTTTGACGGATAGCGAGGAGAGGTTGATATCAGAGCTGACGGAACTCCTCCAGATGGCTTGGGAAACTAATGAGGTGCCCCATGATTGGCGTTGATCAACAGCCTTCGAAAACAGGACCTGAAGTCTGTGTAGCAACCAAAGATGGATCAGTCTAGTGTTTGTTGCCCCCAAGTAACACACTGGTCCTATAGTACACCGACTCTCCAGGCACAGAGAAAATCAGGTGTGTAAAGAACAGGTCCGGTCACCAGTATTTCGACTACGTCCTAAGTTGCGGTGGATCTTGGAGCATCGACAACCCTATGGCCCGTCGACAGTTGTGGTCTCTTTAGACTCGAAGTTTGTTGCCGAAACTGATCCATATTTGCAGGTGGGATAATCGGAAAACAGTTCTTCCAGTGAAATCTAGGGTAAAGTTTAAACTAATAACCTAACCCCGTCGAGGTTGAGATCCAATGTTTCTTAGCAGGCAATATTGCTATCCGTAAGCAAATGATCAAAGATGTTTCCGGACAGCGTGCGATGATATCCCAAAATGTTGACTCAGGACAATAATTTCGCAGCCCCGTTTCCTTAATACGGTTGGCGGCATCCGATTCGGATTAGCCTGTCACAGTGACCGAAGCCAAAGGACGCCTGCGCTTATATATCACTGCAACTGGCTTGCGCTGCACCAATTGCAGTTCCACCAACACACCACATATCCAGTGTAAACCCGAAGGAATAAGAC
>QNGE01000364.1:0-43278 GCA_008508345.1 Paragonimus westermani | reverse complement strand
AGTCAGCACAGCCCTCCGGATCAAAACAGCACGCAAGCCTGACCACCACGCCAAGGTAGCAGAAAAGGTCAGGGTGACTCTTGTGAGAAGGCAAATGCAATGAAATTGGATCATCACAATTTCGACCTTAGTGATTATTTATTGTTCCGGAAGGTTTCTGTGTACTGCCTTGGCTGGAAAACCTCCATCAACGTTCTGTCATTTGCACACTGGAGCATTTATGCAGGTTTGCTCATATTGAACCAGGGGACGCCACGAACTCTCACCTTGTAGGCGTGGGAATTGAGCCGGACAAACAAGGCTCCACCCATCTGTCAGGAAACCACACACCGCCACGTCGGACGTGAACGTGGCTCAATGGTGCCCAAGGACTACTCGTCAGTTAGGTCTTGTGCTAGTAAGCCTCCTCCAAAACCCAGACATATGACACCCTAGTGTATTTTTTGTCGTTAGGCGAGCGATGGTCAGGTAACCCACCTGAAGGTGAGGCATTCCCAATCAACAGACACGGAAACCTGCGATCACAACCGGCGAACAAAAGGATTTTTACTGTCCACTCCATATTCTAATCCCTTGTTTGTCATAACAAGTACGCGTACAGTGCACCCGGTTTGCAACACTATACTTTAACCTCATTCTTGATGTTTTGGGCTGCTCACCCTACTTTTGGTACCCATTTCGATAGGAACAACCCTTGCAAATAAACGTCCACATAACCGTAACCAGCAGTCACTACGCTAACAACTTGCACGTGGACATGAATTTATTTTAAACCCACTCATTTTTATTGGGCCGCATACTATCCAACTCCCTCAACAAGTCCACCTTCTATAGTCCTGCCATCGCACCCTACTCTGTTGAAACTTTTTCAACACTTACTACCATGGAGTCAGATAAATGTGACTCCCAACTAGTCAATGGTGAACACGATATAAGTGCATCAGGTCAAGCAACAGAGAGAATTTGGGAACACACGGGGAAACATCTCATTTATGTACCTGACTTGATTGTAACAAAATCTTTCCTTTCTTCTCGTGTTTGAATTTTTGCCTCAAGCTCTTCTAGCACCCCGCTCAAATAATATTGTGCGCCTTGAAACAACGATTTTATTTCATAAGCCGGCAGCATAGAGCGAATCATTACCAAACTTCGATGGTAATGTCACACCAGTAAAAGGTTTCGGTTGACATCTTTGCGTTATGTAGTGAAAACTGCTGGCTAACACCGTATGTTTCATTAGTCAACACAAAATATCGAGTCGTGTAAGTCTATTAAAAAATTGCATATTGCACTGTTCGTGCAGGTCCAGATGATGAAATCCAATTTTTCCATATATCACTCACCACTGCGCTTCATTCGTCATCCCACGAATACCTGTTGAGAGAAGGAACGTTCTGCTCCTGGGCACTGAAAATAGCACGACGTGTGGATGATTCTCGAGGACTGCAACTTTCTGTCACTTTTTGTAAAATTGACAGGGTTCTGTTCAGATGTTCATACATACGTCCACAGGGTTCCAAGGGTTTCTGTTCTATCTCACCGCAACAAATTCATTTTCAAACGTTTCCCTTGCCATTCACATCAAGCAATGGCAAAATCCTTCACCATTCAAATTTTATCACCCCATGAACACCTTTTTATGTCACGCCCCTGACTTTTATTTTGGACTTCACCTTGTAAAATGTGAGGTGGCGCAGTAGCGCAGCTTTCCTGTCAAATCTTGTCAAGTCGTGTAAACCATCGTCTTAAAAACTTGTGCTTCGAATGGTCTGTACGCTGAGATTCCCCGCCCTGCCTTTATATTCTTACTGTCAGTTGGTTCACGCGTTTGTCACATCGTACTATTACTACTATTTTTATGCATCACCTTACAGCGAGTGCACTGATCACGCAGACGTCAGCGCGTTTCTCGCAGATACGCTTAGAAATATATCAGTTATCGTTGACTTCCTAACCCAACTGTTGGCATTTGATGTCATGTCTTGTTCGATGTGATAATACTGGACGTTTACGCGCAAGCTATAATCCGCCAGCCAACAACCCATCTGCGATTGAAGTCTGTGCCGTTGTTTAGAAGAGCATTAGCCTTAGTGAGTCCGACTGTCCCAACCAAAGTGATGGGCACGGAACTTAGACAACTGCTCACCATCTAAGTAGGTACTTCCACAGCTTGACCCCATTTGAATGTGCATAGATCCAGGGGCAGCCGGGTTTACGTGCATCTAAGCCTAATTTCACCCTTCACATCAAGGTCGAAAACAGATCATGATGACAACGCAGTACCAAACCGTGCAGAGTAGAAACAGGCGAACAAAGAACCGCTTATTCTTCTTTAGAACTGCAAGAATTTTCTCTAGCGACAAGTATTCAAGTCGTCGACATGTCTGCGGATCATGACAACTACTACACGCTGCACATCGGTGCGGCTTATTTACCGTCTCGGTGACGGTTGACAAGTGGGATATCCTTTGGTAATCCTCACGAAAGCTCAGGGTCTCGTTTCCGTCAATGTGATCGTGGACTGTTTAGACGATGGGTTGAATATACAATTTTCTGGGGAAAGAAAATCTAAAATCTACAAATTCAAGCAGGTCGTCGAATGAAGGCTCCCGGCAGGTGTTTATAACAGAGTCAGCAGCTTGTGCTCAGCTGTCGTGAATAAAACGCGGATAGATAGTTGGGCAGTTTGATAAATGGGTGGTTCAGCCACAACTTCGAATAGCAACGTTTTATCCTATTGGCTGAACATTGAAAATTCTCACTTTCTCTCATAGATAGCCTCTGGCCGTTAAGCACGACTCTGGTGATTGGCTGAGTGTTTTCCTGAAGCCTTCCAAAGCGTTGCTTCCATATTGCGGCTGCCCGAGTACACCCTTACTCGACTGATTTCAGTGCGCAGTGTCCGATGTGGGCTTTGGATCAACCTTTACAAGTACCGGTAAGGCATGACAACTCCTGTCCTCCCTCATTTATTTTGTTGGCAATAACGTGCTCAAAGTTCCGCATGGAGGTGTGAGACTTTGAAAGTAACCATTCGAATAGTTTCGACTCGATTTTCGGTGGGCCCACGCTGACAACTTAGTTGTGCATCAGTTCTCTATAGAACGCCCTCGGAATCCATAAGCATTCGGACTGTGGGACGGGCTGTCCGGGATGATAGCCGCATCACTTTCTTCAGGCAACTCTTTCGTCTTGCATAACACTATACCTTTTAATAGGTTTCTCCTCAAATCTATCTGCACCATAAATTGCTTCAGCCTCTCTTTCTTTAAATGTACTTTTTCATCAGGGAGCTTTTCGTCCATTCGCAAATGTTGTTCGGATGAACACCAAGTTGTGGTTGAGACAGGGCTAAGAAGCTCGGACACACTCTATCTTCTGCGACGCGGCTGCCACCATCCCTACAGCCATCCCCAGGAATAGTTCTTTTTTGTTTGCATCAGCCCCAAGCATACCACATTTATGAAGCAGTTGACATTTCGTCACTTCCAGACACGTCCCCGTGAAGATCGAGAAAATCCTTAGAATAGAGAGAATGGTTGATAACAAACCGAAGCATGGGTAGTGTAAATGCTTGAACATTTTCGTGATACCACCGTCAATGTGGGTCACCTGGTGAGTGCCGGTCAACTGTTGAAGATGTTGAACAGGTCTACTCTCCGCAAACATGGGCATAAAATGAAAGATCAACGAGACGGTTGTCCTCAGGAATGCTCAGAGTGGTTGGTAGCAAAGAGGAAGCATCCGCTCAAAACGTATGTCAAACTTGATTAACTGGACCACTGCAAGCGCGAACCAATGACATTCAGCCTTGGTCGGTGAACTGTGCCTCCATACAAACGGACACCTTAAGCACTATTAATCTTGGAACTCTAGTATTTATTCGGGCTACGCCTGATCTACTCGCAACGTCTGTCGTTAGGTTGAATATAGAATGGCTGCATTGTAACGTAACGGATGTCTACAAATGCTGAGGCCGCCGGGAAACCGATTCAGATCCAAAGGGGATAGCCTTAATAGCAAGTTTCTTACTAACAGGGCATTAAGTTATAAGAAAATTATTAGAAAACCAAATGGAGAGAAACAACAACAAACTTGGTTATTGAATCCACCAAAACAAAGGTATCCGTAAACGATGGCCCAGAAGTGTAGAGTGGGGAGGGGTATAATACACGAGAACAAGCTTCGACAAGTGAGCAACATCAACCTTTATTAATGCATCGAGATTATCGTTCATGACAGGAATGGTTTGTTGCGCGCGTCAGTCGAATGCTCGTTTCGGACTTTGCGAGGAAGGTTTGCAATCTTGACCAAACGTTTCGGACGTGATGTGGAAAAAGGGTCTTCGCGAAAAATGGCCGCTGACACTTTCTGAAAAATATGACTGTGGCCAAACACTCAGCATGGGCAGTTACGCTAACATTAGCAAACAAGAGTCCACGCCATTGACTTCACAAGTTTCAAACAGACGGAATAATGCGGTATCAAATATCCTCAAATGGAATTCGTTGCGTACACCGCCTCAATAGTCAAAACACACCCAAATTAGGCAGTAGTCATATATTAGGGGAGGCTGATAATCGATCTATTTTCGCGTTATTTTATAACAGCTGTTCGCGTATGGTATATATTTCGTCAATCACCACAATGTTATCAACGACACATAAAAAGTTGTTCCAGAATATCGCATGTTGCATTGTTCGTCATAGCTCACATAGTCAGTTTTAGGTTCTCCTGTTAATCGCACGGTTTCGCTCTCCATTCTTTGTTTCACTGACATATCCCGCGAGAGAAAACATTCCACCTCATATGGACAATCAAATCCCGCAGTGGTTCAGCATATCGCGAGATCATCAAAATTCTTCGAAATCTGAGCGAAGAATGACGTCCGGCCGAAGGGTCTATCCGTTCCCCTCAAAAGTACATGCGTTCCCAACCCCCTTCATCGTTACAAAATTTTCTGCACATTTTTCTTGGACTATCGACAGGGAATGATGAGTGAATTCTTCGTCAGTGCGCTCCCTCCACTCTCCAAGTGGAACATGCAGGTCAGTCGCTTCCGCTCAGACTCTCCGTGGAGCAATGCGGAGGCACCGGGGAACAGCGTTCTTCCGAAGTGAGGGGTCCAACAGAAGTCCTGTAAGGGGAAACAACATGAACAAGCGTGAGGCAAAGGCACAATAATTCATGCACACTACTCACACTAACGAAAGCTAAAACGGCACCGACAACACAGCAGCACGTCCTGTTACACAACTCAAATTTGATCCGTGCGCGCTCGCTGGTTTCGGTTGCGCGTTACACAGCTCCCCTTTTCGTAAAGCACAGCCCGGGGACTTCAAACCCTCCAAAAACCCGGCTGGTGCTCATGTTGCCAGGATGGATAGAGTGCCTGCGGACCCACTGCATGTTTTCTTGGAACTTCATTTTTCGCACTCATTTTTGTATTGACACCACTTTTTGAATCCTGATATTCTCTTCTCTGACACCTCAGCACTTCATCATGCAACTTCTCTTTTAAATTCTGTATTTTTTCTTCTTCATGACGCACTTTTTTATCTTGGCACCTCTTTCTTTGATCCCAGCAGGATCGCCAAATTTTGACATGCAACCAGAAGAGCAGACGGAGATTATTACCGAAGATATATTACGCAACAAGCGGCAGTACTGGAATACCAAGACGGGTACAGGTACAAAAGTACAAGGAAGTTACGTTTAAATAAAAGGGTCCTGCTTGTTTGTCTGACCATCCGTTGGTTCGAGATTCTCGTACACAACGTTAACGTAGCGGTCTGAAAGGTGAACGAAACAACCGTGTAACGATTATCACTCCAGATTCGATCCGTGCGCGCTAACTAGCTACAGTCGCGTGTTACACAAGCACTTCTTTGGCTCGACCTTGAGAATTATGCCAGCGATCACACTGTAGAGTCCCAAACGATAACAAATCAACTATTTTATCAAATTTTGTAGATCCCAAATACTCTCGTTTCGGGAGTATGAATCTCAACATCCTCTTCCTTAAGTTGAGATTTTCTCTTATCTAATGTCTGTCTTGTTGCTGTATTTGAGTAGCTGATTAATTGTACAATTTACAATTTTTTGTGTTCAAATATGTATATGCCCAAAAATCTGTACGTTGATCACGCTCTTATGAGCGTGTTTCTCAGAAGTGCGTCTGAAAATGTACCATTATTATTATAACTTCGCATTCCGCATCTGTTAGTGCGTTAGCAAATAACGATTGGCCAGGAATCCCGATCCCTGAAGTCAATGATCTATCTAATGTGAAGAGAATGTGAAGCTCCCTTTCATTTCACATCTGCCGGAATCTATTGAGTAAACACTTGTTTGCTATGGTGTACAAGGCGTACTCAAGCATTGGCCCATCTCCGAATGCACCGAATATCGCAAAGCAAAGTGACATGATACGAAAATATTGCAGCACTATCTCTGAGTCCGTCCAAAGAACCACACGGCCGATACGTACTCACAGTTCCTCCGCCAGGAGCCTCATCAGTTTACTTTACGAGAGCGTGCGCCGTGCGTTCAAGTCTTGATGAGGAAACCACTTTGCTCGGGGCTATTCTTGATTTGCCGGAAATGAAACAACACTCAGCTGAACCGCTTGGCGCCGATTGCGTGATGTAACCTACTGCTTCATATCTTGCGTCACAAAACAAATGCAGTTCTACTTCCAAGATAGTAGATATTTCGGCACGAACGGAACGATACAGCCACAGATATGACAAATAGATTAATCCTCAACCCTTTTTTATCGGCTTAGATGGTTGGTATATTCTGGTAAACCATCTCAATCAAGGCACCGGCCACAAATGTTTTGCAACTGTTTACGTGCCGAGAGTGGCATCAGAACAACTCTTCCCAAAAGGTCCTATAATAACGAAAAGCGCTTCAATTTGCTCCCTGTTGTTTAAAGCGCATCCGGGGGATGCACTTGGAAGTGAAGGTGGCCACCCACCATTCCCCGTGACGTAACCAAGGCTCGCTGATAATCGTAAACCCGTGGACCTGAGTCAACCGTTTTTATGATCTATCCTTTAAGAATATATGCCCAAAAGCCTTAGAACTATTGGACGTCTAATGTGTAAGGCAAGATTCACTTCCTCCTTAAGGGGGCGCGAATTTCGTCTGTAACAGATATGGCATCCCAATTGTTTCTGCTGAGGACAAGCAGCCATTCAGATAGAACTCTGCTTTACAATTGAGAGCGCTAGGACCGTAAAATATTTCCCACATTCACTAGCAGCACGCTGGAGCGCAATTTTGCAGAGAACGGTGAAAAAGCAGCATCAAAAGGGCGGAATTTCAACTCACATGTCGCGGGTGATCACCTCAAGTTTAGTAAGCCCCACCAAAGAATACTTGCTACGCACTTGTAACTTTCAGGAAGCCGAACCTGCGAATAATTTCCTCAGTACCTCTCATGATGGCTACCGTATGCCTGCAAGTAAAGACAGGCATCACAGTAGGGTTGCTGATCAAATCCGGTCCTCGAGGCAGCGTGTGATCAGAAAGATTTCACCATACGCAGCAGAGCAACTGATCAATACTCGCACCCCATCCGGATTATTTGGGTCAAGTACTGTATGGAGTGGCTGGCACAACCAGTTGCCACAATTGACGCCATGGTAATATTTTTTCTCGCACCGCCTTTGTTGGAGCGGCTGGGTATAACGGATTCAATCTCCTATTTCAACGTGGTACGTCTGAGTGTCCTCCACCCAGTTAAGCACAGAAATCGTTCAGATCTCGCGCAATTGTCAAGTACATAGTTCCTCCTCAACTCCATTCAAGGAAGACGTATGGGTAGTCTATCCCGGCTGTAACCAGTACTAACAGACGGATAATTTTGTCTCGGAAGGAGAGCGCCCGGTGGTGCCGGTAAAAGCGACACGATCCTGTTATCGTATCATCGGACGGTGTGGCCAGGAAGCCCGTGAGCAGACATTGGTGACAGATAGACGATCACGAGGAAAGCCTATCCTAGTATGTAAGAAAGTTACTTGGAATCTCTACTACCCTACACTGCGATGGCTTCCGCGAGTTTTCTTTTTCAATATTCCAAGTGACTTTATGGGCCTGGCGATGGGTTTGTTGGAAATTCGCCAGTAAGTTTACTGTCTTTTTTATGGTGTAATGCATGTGATGAATTTATTGAGGCTTGTTTAGTATGTTTCTTGGAAGTTGGTCTTAGTCTTGATTTTGTTTGTCTTTGCTGGCTGCGGTGAACAGTCACGAAGTGCGTTTTGCCATGACTGCGAGTGGAACGTTCCCTTTGTTGATTTTGTCACGGTTTGTTGCGTTATTTTGAGATTGCTGAGGTTGGCTTGATGTTGAAAAGTGACCATACGCTTTCGTCTCTTCCTTGTTCTTACCCCCACCTACTTTGACCGTTTCCCTTACCCCTATTCAGTCCGATCCCTGTAAACTTCTAAATGCTGAAGTTAGACATTGTTCCTTCATATTTTTCCCTGAGTTTCTCAATGCATGAACAGTCGTTTTGCTCTGACCAAACCAATGATCTTTTTGTTTGAGTGAGCTGAACCCGTTTTATCGTCCACCATTGTTGATCGGTGCCTGGTTGTCAATTTGTTGTGCAGGCACTTTCTTTCTTTGGTTTCTGAGGATTTTCACACTCGAGGTGAGACAATTTTCTTGTACATTGATTCAATTAGTACCGTATTGAATCCAGTTATTACGAGCGCCTTGTGGTTAACCGTTCCGAGGATAGATTATCTCTGTCGGTAAATATTGAGAGGCTACTGGATCAACAGATTGTGCGTAACTCAGTGTGAACTTGAATCGTTAACCCGACCGCCTAACAAACGGTACTGGAATTGTCGACCACCGAGTAGAATATCTTAACTTGCCAGGAGCGACATAAACGCTGAATATCTCTACCTTCTCCGCGAAATCCAACATCTTTCTGTCTGAATAGAAAGTAGCGCTGACATCGCCTCTAAATCTGCAGGGGGTTAATTCCAATTGGAATAATTACTGAACGATCATCCATATCCCGCTTGTTTCTAAAATTGTGAAAAGATTGGAACGGAATGTTACTGCTGAGTCATTGCTTTCTGAGTGACAGATGAAAGTTTTATAACATGAACTCACTAAATTAGACTTGAATCGCATGCGTCCGCCTGGAGTTTTAACCACCCAATAAATTCAACTACTAGTGATGAGGCAGTGGTTATAGCACACTTGGGTGAGCAAGCAACAGTCAGTAAAGTTCCACACAATTTATTTCCAGGTGAAAATGAGTCCTACTCTTTTCCTGGTACATATCCTACCTTAGCGGCCAATCCAGAGTAGGCAAGCTAGTCGCTGCTCCCCAGAACTCTGGGCGACCATCAGTATTGCCATTAAAGACAGTGTTTCGAGGCAGTTTCTTTGTTCTTGTGTGGTAATGATGCTTTGTGAAATCATAGAATCCTGTGAAAATAACTTTCTCCTGCAAATCATTGCTTCCATCGTTATGTCGTGCAGTCATAGTGACCTTGGTGAACATAGACGCTGGTGCCTCAGATGGTAGCCAGATTTCGTTACCGAGAGATGCAATTACCCCTCTCCAACGCATTGCCGTTGAATCGCGTACTTGTTAGCGCGTGCTTGATTACCCGTGGCTTGCAACCCTGTGACCCTCAGCCTTCAATAAAACGGATTTAGACCCAATTGCTAGATCGAGAAACTTCTCTGTATGGTTCTTGAAGGCTCCATGTTACGGCATTGGGGCCTGCTCTGCACGAGCTAAGTAAGTTTACGGGATTTATTAAGGTTGATCTGAAACAGCATGAGAAACACGCTAAATAATGTCTTCCGTACTACTAAAGGAAAATCCAAAGTTTCTGTTGAATTTTTCCCAGCCAGCTTGCAAACGATGATCAAAAGTCTTATCAAACGTCATGACAGCGGTTGATTATGATGGAACGACAAAGGTTTACACAGAACATCGATCACAGACTGTTTCGACGCAATCCAAAACCAGAGAAACGGCGCAACGAACAATCACAACCAGTTTATTAGTGGTACAAAGAAAAGGCGGTGATCCACACAGTGCCAATGACAACACCAGAATCAAAGCCCCAACAACAAATGGTTTGCAAATCATTCAGACAAGTTAATCTGGGGGATCAGACTTCACAGGTCCAGGGACGTTCATGCCGTGTGGGACACGTTGAATGATGCGTAGGCGGAAGACCTGAAATAAACAACGAGGGAGAGCACGTCAGCGAAGTGTTTAAACTTCATGCGCAACAGTTACTTCATTGATACACAGTACACGTTTGAGTATTCCGCGTAGCGTCAACTCCATGGGGCGTTCTAGAATGCTTAGAACAGAATGTGCAGCCTTTTCTTTCGCGTCTATTGTTCTAGGAAAAGTCTGTAAAGGTTATTTTTGTTTCGCGATATTATGGTTGACAGAACATTCTCTCTACAGAAACCATAAGGCGCTTTTAAAGTATCCGTGATTTGTTGTAACAAAAGCCCTGGCTGAGCAGCCAAATGTAAGATTCGTAATCTTCAGGTGGGAGAGAATTTTGTTGAATACCATACATGTATAGTAACTATTTAAGTTGAACATCACCCCGACTCGATCGCAACTGTCTCGCCTAGATAGACTTTGCTGTCACTCCCTATCAAAAAGAAGCACTACAGTGGATTCTTGCTTTTGATACAGCTTGCTGGTAGTGCATACCCTTGACAGGGTCAAAACTAGAACTCAGGCCACGCTTTCACGAGGCAGCCCTGTCGACCGTGACGCTACTAATCTCACATTAAGTACGACCGAATTGTTACATATGAGCCCTGAGCCACATTCGCTTGTGAGTAATGGTGTTGTTGTCTAATTGCCTAGAGAGTAAATGTGGTAACTGCTGTGCTAAGGGTATGCACTAACCACGCGCTATAGCAACAACGAAATTCGAGTTTAGTGTTTCTTTTCGAAAAGGGGCCAACTGAAAAGTCGATAAGAACATAAAGGCCGCGGAAATTGAGAGTGATGTTCGATGTATATAAAGACCACAATCCTCTATTACCCACCAGTAGTAAAGGCTTACAATTTGCCGCCTCAAGTTCCGCATCAATCAAGAACTCCCCATTCCTTGTCAACCATGCGGATCGTGTAATATCATCCAGATAACGTGATGGAATCGTCTATGAAGTATGGCCTCACCAATAGAATTTTGCAAATAGTTGAAGGATTACATTCAGAGACTACTAAAAGAACTGTTGAAAACAATTTGAGGTTTGCAAGAAATGCGTACGACAGAAGTAAGTTCCAAGATACTTTCAAGTTCAGTGGGTGAGGAGGGGTCTCAAACGTTACCATAAAGATGGAATCCGGACGGCTTCATTGTATTCCGCCGTAGCAATGAAACGAGTTCAACGCACATCCAGAAGACGAAAAGCTTCGCCCATCAATCTGTGAATGAGTGGCGACTGAAGCACGTACTAAACTGTGTCCGATACAGTGTGAATCATGTTTGCAGTTAAACAAGATGAATACACCCACTGGGCGGTTCCAGTTGACCATCAAAAATCGCACCTCACAAACAGTTTCCGGGCTGCGTAATGAAGTAAGTAAAAGCAACGGGGTTTTTTGACAAAGCCCAACGATAGTTTGTTACCGTCCGCAAAGCACTGAACCACAATTACAATGATACACTTCATAATTTGGATCATGACTGAGAGAGCTGAAGGCACCTTCAGCAAGCTACAGGTGGGTTGTAGGTGTTGTAAATGGTCGAAACAATGCCAAGTAGTAACGAAAGAGACTGACGTTTATACACAGTGAACACTGACAGAAAACAAGCCGACATGTACTTTTGTTAAATGCAACGGTGAAAGTTTCTTTGGCGCATTTCTGAAATTAAACTTTGCCTGCTACTGCAATTCGGACCAGGTAAACGCAGGCATCTCTGACTGTAGGTTAGGTGGTACCAAAATAAATTTTCTGGTGGCAGACTTTTCATAGGATAGAATTTTTATGCTTTAAAGAAAGGGATGGAAGAGCAGTAAACCGGTTAATAAACGTTTCCATGAAATTGCATTAACACAGCCCAAATAGTTGGGAGGGACATCTTGGTATGTGTAAAAAGTCGACTGAGTAAGATGATTAACATTTGCCAAACACGGCGTTGATTAATTTGCACGATTAAACTCCAGCAAGCGTGGAAATATACACGAAGCATGAAGATATTTTTCACTGCGCAGGGGTAAAGACGTGGAGGTGTGTGCGGGTCATATTGGGTTGCCTCCCAAATGTGCATACGATTATGAATGCCGGAACAAGTAGGATTTTCTAGTAGTTTGACCGGTCTTCTGTTTCAGGGATTTGAACTTAGTGACGAGCTGTTCGTGAAACTCCTGGCATGGTGTTACCAGATAGTTTTGTCGTGTAGTCAGGATCGATAAATAAGTCACAAATTCTAGTACACCTGAATGGCATGCGGACCGTCAATGGTGTCAACCGTAGTAAGTTGGTTGTGAACGATGGAGTTATGAGAAGCGTAGATTTGTCAAACTCCGCTTACCAGCAACGGTTCTGGTTGCTCTAAAGTCGAAATTGTTAAAAAAAATTCTGTTTTCCTTAATTTTCCGTTAACCAGTTGTTCACAAAATTAGGTTAAGACCAGCGGTTCCGTTACAGTCCGTTACAGCATTCGACTCACATCAGCGACTTTTTCTGTTGCATGCAGTAAGCAAACCTCTTCTGGCAGTTGATAGGAATAGTATGAACAGGAAGTTACAAGCTACTGCAGCCCAGCCAAAAATGTTTCGGTTGTTTTGACACAGTAGTAACAGTGACTTCCTTAACCTCCCAAAGGATTCTTTGGTTGTCATCCATATTGGAGTTAAAACACTGTTCCTGCTTGTTATGAACTGCGTTCGATCTATTATATATTTCATATTCAAGAAGTTAACACCGCTTCATTCCTTCAGGCTCTAATGTGGAACTTTTTCTTAAGGCCCCATGATATATCAGTGATAGAAATGAAGCAATCGTGGCCACTGTTAGCTGGTTTTCATCCCTGCTGCAATCAGGCTTCTTCCTCAGTGAACTGCATTCAATGGTTGGTACCTCTGGCATGCTGCTCGACCTGGTGACTATTGTTGTGAAATATCTGTTCCACACCAACGGATTCGGCTGAACTATTTTTGAGGCCATAAGGAGTAATACACTGGAGGGAAACCTTTCTAATTGTGACGGCCATCTGCCACACCCGGAGAACTTACTCTGGCCCACTCTATTCCAACATAGTGCTGCAACCAATTCAGAAAACGCAAACCTAGCGAGCAAGGTGCTCATTTGCTTGGCCACCTGGTTTTAGCCACTAACGCCTCGACTCGTCCGGACAGAGTCCACATTATTCTTGGTTGCCCCGGTGTTCCAGTCTTCAATCAGCTTCATTAATTTTAGGCCTGATAAATTACCACTGACAATTAATTTTACGCACGTGTACCAAACAACCGGAACTCGATATCTATAATGTAATGACTGTGAACTACCCCTTGCAGATCTTAATTTCACTGCCTTCAGTAGGCTTGAAGGGGCTGTTTCCAAAATGACCCTGCTCACTTGCACACATCTTAGCACCTTGTGGTTCGGAGCACCCAGCACGACATGCCGCAACTTAGCACAGATATTTGTGTAAAGTATGCCACTAAACATTACTTAGGACGCATATTGAGCCTGATCGGTCCCACATGGGTTTGTTGTTTGTCGTTCCAAAGCCCACTGACATAACCAGGACCCCACTGGCGTTCTCCCTGCATCAGAACCACGCTTCCCCTACGTGTAAGTCTACAATGTCAGACTGTTACCAACTCACGGCGGTTTCAACTTTCCCCAGAAATGTGTCAACCGTTTCATTGGTTGGTCGGCCGAGGTAAGTGTGCCAAATTTTGCTACTGTTCGTAATCATCTATATCACGTTGATGACGCGAAGGACCATTTTTATCAGCAGCTATCCGCCACAATCCTGTGGGCACTGCTAAGTGACCGAAGGTTTGTTCTTGGTGACCTTAAAGTCCTGGTAGGGCGTGGCTCGGTGGCCTGGCCAGAAGGCCTCGAACCCTGGGACGTTGGTTCAGCCAACGAAGACGGCGAGCATCTGTTCCACCTGTGTACCATTCACGGCCTGGCTACAACAAATACCGGATTCCAACTGGATGCGGGAGACATCACGACGTGGACCCACCCAGGGAGCTTTCATCAACATTTGCTTGGTTACATGACTGTGCGGCAGCGCGGCCCTCGTGAATTGCCTATCACGCGAATAGTGCGCGGTGCCGAATGTGGCTCAAATCACAGACTGTTTGGGACCAGATTGGTCTCTCATGTTTGCAAACCTGTTTATCGCGCATTATCTGAGCAACGGTAGAAGTTGGGCGTCAAACGACCGATGAAATATGAAACACGAGCTGCTTTTTGGCGTGTTGTTGCTGCTCGTCTGTAAGACGCCCACGTTTTCACTGTCCCTGATGTTGTATGACAGCACCTGAAAGAACAGATCATCGCAGCTGCCGACGAGATGATCACTGTGAAGTACCAGAAAAGTCCCCATTGATTCGAAGACTACAACGCGGCTATCTCCAACTCTGTATGGGGAAACGTTGCGGAGTTGGCCGCTCCGATAATGGACTCGGACGATGGAGAAAAGTGAGCGGTTTCCCGGAGTACTCGCTATTGGCTGGCCAAACGTGCATGCGGAATCAACGACGACTGGTGTAGGAGGCAATGTGAAGGGATGGAGGGTCAGGCCGACGACCAACAACACAAGGAGTTCTACGGTTTGATTAAGTCGACTTTCGGTCCATCCGTTCAGTCTACCAAATTGCCGGTTGACGTGGACACCAGATGTTCTCGAACCCAGCCGGAGGACATCCTGAAGGTCTAACGCAAACACTTTGGTAGCTTAGTAAATCGTCCTGTTGCCATTGATTGGGTGAACATGAACAGTCCACCGCGATAAGTCAACAAACCTTCAACTGTCCTCGCCCAGCATTTGTCGGAGTTGAAAAGGGCGATCAAACAACTGCACAATGAAGAAACTGCAGGCAAAGACGAGTAGTCGGGCGAAGTCCTGAAGAATGGTGGACCAGCGTTGGAACACGACTTGCTGCAGTTGGTTCACTCCCTCTGGGAGGAGGAGAAATTACCATAAGGGTTCAGGGATGCTGTGATTTTACCTTCCTCTGAAAGTAAGGGCAGCATGCGAAACCCCGGTAGCCATCGACACAACAGTCTGCTGAGGTGCGCAAGGTAACTGCTTGCAAGAGGCCTTCTGAACCAACTGAATGCGAGCGTTTTGAAGGCCAGTGTCTCCGAGGAGCAGTGTGGACTCCGGGAGGGTCGCAGCATGACCGTGTTGGTGCCTGCCGCTGGACATCCTTAGGAGTGCCGAAAAATTAGCCAGCCTCTGCATGCCCTCTTCGCGGACTCCACCAAGTAATTCGATCCTGTGAGCCACCAGACGTTTCCTTCCCTTCAGCCTCGTTGGCGTGCTGCATGGTGAATATTTTGCCTGCTTTTTCTCAGTGCAGCCTCGCACTTTGACTTCACTGCATATCTTCTCTGCGGTGCGCTAGCACGTACTCCTACAGTGCAATTCTTCTTGCGCTATATTTTCGCCATCCTTCTTCCCATTGTGAATTTTACCAGTTTAGTCTGCCTATGCTTTTTTCTGGGGAAAGAGGTTCCAAACTCAGGCTGACCTACGGATTGGCCAACGAGCGTTGGTCGGCTGGACACGAAGACCTCCCTGACATCCCACCCGGTCCCACACCTTCGGGTTTACAGCGGATACCTGGTATGTGAATGTAGTTGCAATTGGCGTAACGCAAGCTACTTGAGATGATAGTTAAATGCAGGTGTCCCTTGGCTCCGATCATTGTGACGGACCAATCCGAGCAGGATGTCGTCGACCAGTTGGCTAAAACAGATTTCATTCGTAATTTTGCCTCTAAAGCGACGAGCGGCCTTTTTTGGAAGTTGGAAGCGGCTCAGCCTGCTTGCTCTAGAAGGGTTGCCACGAATTGTATCACTCGTATCGATTGGTTCTCCGATGACTGTCTGAGCACTGTCGAATGTATGCACATATATCCACAGCTAACCATTAGCCACGACCTAATGGAGCGGTAGAAATCTTTCAGCGTAGGATGGATGCCACCTCAAGTCCGCACTGTTGACAAATAACCTTGTCGCTTGTACTCCGGGGGTTGTGAACTCTATTTAAGATATAGTTAAAATATCCGCAACCTCAGTTTCTCCAAATCTGCACCTGATGCTTGAATGACAAAATTGTTTCCATTCGTGCAACCAACGTTTTCGGCGGCGGCAAATGTTCAGCACTCCTGGCACACCACATGAGACTGCCACGTCCAGTGCAGCCAGCAAAACTATTGGTATTCGTGAGGTTGCACGAGAAGTTCTTTCCCATTTCTCATACCTTCATGCGCCAGGAATGTTCACTTGAACTAATGAAGCGGACACAACCGTGTAGGCCTCATGTGCTGAGATGAACCTCATCGCTCCCCCATTCAAGCGTGATGAGGATTTGGGGTTGTTTTAATTTCCAAGGTTGAAACCGAGCTTACGAAGAGAAATGTGTCATATGTCTTACAGAAACTTCCAGCTTCAGGGTCCCACTCAGGAAATAGCATATTCAGCGTGGGGACCTCAGTTTAAGTCCCGTATCCCCTCATCAAAATCAATCAATCAAAAACAACCTGCGGATGCCAGTAAGATTTGCAAAATGTTTTAAAGTATTTCTTGTGGTGTTCTCCGGAGTAATTTTTCGTACATTGTGATCACACAAGGTCAAGTAAACAAACTTAAACAGATCGAAAATCTGTTACATGCCCATGTTTGGTCAGAATGTAAGAAATGTTGTTCCGGAAAAAGTCACACGAATTGGGCCTATTCATTGTTTTATTCAAGTTCATCAAGGGAACAAGCTGCTTCACAGTATTTCACATGCTAGCAGCTTGCATTACTTCTACGTTATTTTTAATTTCTGTTGGCAGAATTTCAGCCTTCCTCATATATTAGCACGATTTTTCCGAGTTTTTTATGTGCGGACTTTGGTTGATCAAGACGTGACACTGAGGACACAGGCCAGTCAAGCGTCTAACGACATACCGAGGCTAAACTGCACACTGATATGGTGAGCTGGAATTGCCCAATACAGGTAATCCCTCCTTCATTCGAAATTATATTTTGTGGACTTCGTATATTGGGGCAGCTAACCCCCAGAAGCTACCGTCGAAAGTAGAACAAAACTTGCCCCAGTTTTTTCTCGCTCTGATGAGCCTTCCGAGGTCAGGAAGCCCACTGATATATACATATGGAGAAGATCGAATGACCTGATTAGCCTATTCCAGCTACTGCATCTTCAGTGTACAAACGGTCTACTTCAGACTGTTTTCTCTATTATTCCCAGTTCAACCGGAAAACCGCCTACCAGCGGGCATTCTGATGGCTGTTATTCCTCTCCGGTGTATGCCTGCATCAAATAACGGAGGCTGCTGTTCATCCTAGTGGCTTTAGGCGGGTATACCCCGTAATGACTACTTGAATTGATTCATTTTTGTCACAGTTCTGCTGTGCAATTCGGCACTGCCAATGAGATGTTTCTTACACAATTGTACACACCATTTCCTTCCGTTGGAAGACTCTTCATTGTCTTTTTCGTGTGCTGCACACTGGATGGAACTGGAATTCACATTTTCATCCTTGTTGTCGTTTCATCTCGTGAGGTACACTAATTTATATCAACTTACCGACCACTTCGATGTGGAAACTCACTAGACTCGAGGTGGCACCTTGTCGCCGTGTTTTCACGGCATTCGCTAACCACAGACGAACAGTATATTGCCATGTGGGATGAGTTGGGCAGAACTTTTGTCTGCACTGCAAGGTGGGCTATTTTGTAACGGCCCATTAGTATGACATCGACGGGAAGTGATTGCTGCCGTGATCCTGTCTATCTTTTATTAATTAGCTATCCCACACAACCGGTGTAACGACGTGACTATCGGACTTGCTAGTATCCGGAAGGATGTTGAAATCAACTCCGGTGATTGGCACCCTTAGGACTGTGCCCAGAAGAAACATCCAGTTGCAGCAACATCAACGGGCGAAGAAATGTGGGAACATGAAACTGTACCAACTTGTTCCAAATCCACATTGTTGTACAAAATTCTGAAGCCATGTCCTCTCCACCAGTCTCACGCACTACTCTGCTGGTCAGGCACCTAGAATGTGGGTCTGCTGTGGCCACGAGAAAGTACTCTGAACTAAATTCAGTTCGTCCGTTGAGATTGAACGTTTCACACATATATGCACAGTGTCATGATTGAATGTCATGCCCCACAAGGAGGTAAGGCTGGGTGTTGGCATGGTTGCGCCGTCTTTGAGGGGCTGGCTAGATCACGTCACCTGAATGCTTGAGGTTTTCTTCGGCCGCCCCCGCAGAATCTGGCTTGATTGTAACCTCTAAAATAGCACCTTCTCGATAATCTCCCGTTGCAGAAATCTCAAGGTTTTTGCGTTTTGTCAAGCATTTCAAATCTCAAACAACCTGACTGAGTTTGTCAATTTTCAAGTTCATATGGAGTTACTATACTCCAGACATACAACGAGTACTGACGAACTTTTATAACAAGCTAAAGGTGCTAATATGGATATCTGTTCCCAGTGCATCTCACACCCAATGGACACTCGTTGAGCATACGTGCACACAAGAATGGAATGTAGTCGGAAATTCAGAAACGTCGGACAGTATTTCAAGCCACAATAGTTCGGCTTGAAATCACTATTAGTAGTCACGTGGGATAGTAAAATTAACATGGACCCTCGCACATTCAAGAACAACCGCAGGCTTGATGAAACTTAGGGTGAGGAATTCACTTTAGTGCCAGTTAACATACTCGGAGTGAGTGACAAACCCGAAACTTGATGGGAAAACAACACAGAAGAAACCCCTGTGAAGGTTGCAGTGGTTTATGTGCACGCTTTCCCCCCACCGCATTCTTTTTCAGCCAAACGTTTCGAAAAATAAGTTTGTTGTTTTGCCGTCAATTTGACGAGACCTGTTATCCCCGGTCGCTGTTATTTCTCACCCTCAGTTCCGCAAATTCCCGACGGTCTTGACTGTACCCCATTGATGACGGCATGCTATTCCCCGGGTATTCTTCATTTGCCCTAATCTTGGCGTTCTTCACTAACCTAACATACTATCGCCCGCTAACGTATGTATTTGTCGACTTCATCTGGGAGTCAGAATTCTCATCTCTCCCTGCTCTTGGTGTTTATCGCTGGCTCTTTACTTCCTGTAAACTAATTTCACTTTGGTGAATCAAAGGCCTAGAGCCTTAACCGTTGGGCCCTGTTAACATTCCGAATAAAAACACAGCATTCTTTATGGCAGATCAAACAAAAATCAGATTCAATGTTTGGGCTTTTTATGGCTTGAAAGATTATCTGTCTGCTTCGTGATGCCCACATACTCAACGCTTTTACGTCACCCGAGAACTGACTGAGATCTTTAACGCCTCTTGCAGAGTTTGACTTGATAGAAGAGTGTTCAAAATAATGCTCGGAAGTTTTAGATATCACCTCTTAAGCAGCAGTTTATCTAACTTCGCCTTGCTACCAGATGTATGCGCCCTCATTTTTCCCATCGTCAAGTGCGGATCATCGGTACATGATAGAAAAGACAACCCTAAGTAAAGCGAATTGAAAGGATAAAAATATTGAACTCGGCGTTTGCTGTAAATACTGGGCGCCACCTGAAAAACTCAATTCGCCCCAGGTTCCCGTCGTTCTTGAAGGATCCAACATAGCAGCGCATGCACAATTCTTAAAGGCGTCTAGCAACAAGTAGTTCTGTTTATATCCGAAACGCGCACCAAGATTCCAAGAAATGGTCTTAAATGGTAACTTTTGGTGCTTCTTGGTGGGTTATGTTATAATCCTTTTTATTGTTGTAATAACTGTGCCAATACCCCTTGTGAGTAGTGATACCCAGTTGACCTTCAATTATCAAAGGATATGAGAAACTCATACGATGAGACACAGAGGGCAGACCCGCGTAATTTCATTGTTAATTATAATTATCTAGCCGATGTTCTGATCCACCCTCTTAGTGCAGACTGGGCTGCCTCGATGCAAACCTGTGCTGACTAAGCGTTCACCAACTTCTGATAGGACCAATCACTTCACATGGTTTCAGTATGCTGGCTGATGTCTGTCAACAAATGAAAATACTGCCAACGCCTCCGCGCCAACATCTGCCAGTGCACGGAACGGGCGGGCAGATTGCATCTGTTCAGAATGTGGTCGAATATGTGAAGCGACCAGCGGTTTGTCGACGCGTGCTCGTGTGCATCGGTGCGGAGATGGTGAAGAATAGGAGAGAGGTATTCAACCTACTGTAATCTTCGACTGTGCTGAGTGGGACCGCAGTTTTCCGAAGAATCTTGGTCTCAGCTAACACAGGAGGCATCCATATCTAGTAGAACGCAACCCGGAGAAACTGGAGCACATGACAGCTGCCGAATCAAATTTGTTTCAGCAAGAGTCGGCTTCTCTTGTCGGACTTGCCGATCAGCTGGCGCCATTGCGCTTCACCCCACTCGAGCCTTATTACCGGCTCCTGTCACATTTCTTTCCACGCAAACCAGAAAGCACCAGGATGCACCTATACTTCGTGCACTGGAAAAACCATACTCCCACAATATCAATTTAACCTCCGCCTCGTAAATAAACGTGAGGTCGAATGGCCGGTTCGGAGCTGCTGAAAACTCCGAGTGCTTTTCCTGTTTGGTCCGAATAGCAACGAATAAACCAGTGTTCAATGGTGAAGGTTTCTTACGTGAAGATTCACCACCGGCTCTCGCCCGCCGCGTTCATGCAAGCAGTTTCATAGTGGTACGAGCGAAGTCACTGTTCTAAATGCACGTTATACAAGCCTTCCTGTACACCTAGCGACTACATACTGGGCTGCGTGCTGGTGTTGCTGTGGGAAACTGCACGACGAGGAAGAAGATAATGAAGGCTAACTATAATGCCATTCAAACCCCGTACCACGAACAAATGAACAATGTTGCTTTTGCAGCTTTTTTGGAAACTAGGAAGCTGCCTGCAAGGCGGACGGCGGCCACCCTTACAGTTAAAATGGGTGTTGGTTCAAGGTATTATCGGCTTCTCCGCGCATCGATGAGTGACTATCACCTACGATCCTGCCTCCGGACTCATTCTTTGGCGACCCCACCATTCGAAAGGAAACTTCCAGAACGCTGAAACGCATGGAAAATACCTCTCCTGGTTTGGAAAACCTTTGCCTAAACATTTGAGGCTGATGTAAGCTCATGCGCTGGCCGGATATTTCAACCCTCCCTGCCAACTGGAGGTTGTTCGATTTAACTACACCGCTCCTAAATCATGCTGTTCCACAAGTGAACAGCCCTTCCCCAGTCAGGGAACCGAGATCTTTCGCCGTATCTTTAACAGCGACAAGTTGCTCTTAAAAGCAACCGGCCGATGATAGAAATACGTGTTTGTAAATGACGGCTCTTTAATTTGCTTTCATACATCATGATGGCTGCATAGAGACCATCTTGTCACTACATGAGTCTTTCCAGGAATAAAGCATCAGATCTTTCAGCTTGTGCGCCGCCTTTATCAGTGTGTTCAAGGTACCCGATTCCACCTCGCAGGATTCGATTATCAGATCAGCTCAAGCTTTCGATGCTCCTCCGCCCCTGGCACAATACATTGCCGACACATATAGAAACGCTTCTACCCCCGGTCTGAGTGTGATGTTCGCCAAGGTGGCTCACCGCCGCCGCTGCTATTTATCATAGCAGTAGTTGATGTGTTGACTCTTTCTCGACCGGGGCTTGGCTACCAGTTCCCTGGTTTTGCGTGCGCTGACGATCTGATATTCTTGAGAAGCTTGCAGCCATCATTAGTGCTCTGATGCTATCCCAAATGAAGATAATACGCGAAAGACTAAGCTCATGGTCACAAGCACAACGCGAAAGCTACATCTGGCGAGTCTATCAACATTGGCCTGGACACACTTCACCCTAAGGGCCTCTGGCATATTGATCTTTATCAGTATATCGTTCACCCGGACAGACGAAGCATTCACTAATCACTGACTGCAGCTTTGTACGAAGCTGAATGAGACAACCGAAGCATCCTTCAGGCCACATCAGTGACTCTACCTTCTGAGACAGCATCTGATTTCAAAGATGAACCGCTTGGTGGTTTTGAGCCTAGTCCACTGAGACACGCTCAAAGCTATGAACTGTGCAGTCCGCTAGTTTGTTCGACATTGACTACGCCATTCCAAAGACGTCAGTTATCTACACTCCTATCTCACTTCGGCTGGACTGTCTGAGCACTTCAAGTTCGTCCACCAGTATTCATAGCTGTTGCAAACCACGAGCAAAGAGAATGCTGTCCGGTTAATGTACCGCTATGAGGTACCAAGCATTCTTCTTACAATGCGGCTGAACTGGATTGTCCTCTTACGCAGTCATTGATTTTTGCAACTCGACTATCCCTGGTCCCCTAAAAGGCTGTAACACACCTTTTTGAGGAACTTGAAACTGATCGTCGCTGACTCTTGGTAACTGTCCCACCATGAAGGACACTTCCCCTTCCCGATGTTTGGGCCCTCACCGAGAGAGCACCTTCGTACCCTAGGGAGCTTTCAAGTTTGAAACTTCCATCCTTTTCCATTGCTATCCATGTCTAAGAACTAATTTGCGTTTGACAGCTGAATTATTAAAGTGTGCTATTCTTTTTGAGAGATTTGTCAGTATTTTGATGCTGTTAGCCAAGCAGTGCATCATATTCGACAGACAGCTTGCTTTGGATATCTCTCCCATTTTTGTCGCTTGATTTTGGCAACACCACTTGTCTTTTCCTCGAAAAAAATACCGCTGAAATTGTTCTCCAAAGTAAACGATGACGTCGTTATAAAGAAAACGAAACATTTAATAACGAGTTTCCGACTAGTTTCTAACACGCATCCAACGTTAAAGTATGAATTACAATCTGCAATCTCCCTACAGTTTTCTGTAGAACGCTGCATCGGTATCTTTCACGCGGCACCTAAGGACGACCTCATAGAACGCTTAGACAGTGACGCGGATCCGGCCCGACTAGTGCAAGCTTTGGTATGGGGGTGAGTCTTTGTAGGCATTCACTAATATTCAAAGTCGGTCTGACTATGCCATATCAGTATGGGGGTCGAGCAGACAGAATGCACGCTGGTGTCACCTTTCGTTGCATGTGCTAGAATTCACCCGGTACTTCCGTCATCTTGTGTTTGGTATGTTGCGAAGCAATGAAGTAGTCCAGGCATGTCCGGTTCGATTGTAGAAAACCGCTCTGTAATTTGCCTTTATTCATCTTTGTTGTGGACATTAAGCAGTCGTGATGAATTCTGTATCATACCCGCAAGTAAAATGTTTGTTTTCTGCTTCATCATAATTAACATTTTCTTATACGTTATAACTTTCCCTCTTGGTGACGTTTGACGGGCTCACACGCCCATCTGCATAAGATGGCCTTTCTGTTGTTCTTCGGTTATTCACGGGCTTATGTTCGGTTACTTCATTTGGAACGCCCATTTGCTGGTTAATTTGTGTATCCGGTTAACTCACATTCATGGTGAGATTGCACTTCATTTTAACTTTGTCAACCTTATAGCAGAAATTTCAATTCTTTCCATCACCTTTCCTGGCAAGTTTGAACTCTAGGGATACCCCCTTCAACCCGACCTTTTGAATACATCTCCTGTGTCCACGCCTATCTAAAAATATTCTTACATTCACGAATTACGGTGACCACAGTCAGTCGCCGAACAAAATCAGCTGATGTCACAACTACCACTTCAGACCCCAATGTTAATGTTAATGGTCCTGAAGGCAAAGGTTCTAGGCCTAGAATTAACGCCGGCTTCTCCAAAAAAGCTGCCCTTCAAGGGGTGAAGGTAGACCGTTGGTTTCCACCGACATCCTTCAAATAACAACTGTGCTCTACCTGTAGACAGTGTATTGGCGGATTTATTCGGTAAGGTACCTAGGATGGAAACTGATCATGCCCAAATAAATGCAAGGTATGCTGCGTCTGAATTTCTAACGGAAAATCCTGTCTCCCTGTTTTGCATCTTCAAAGCGCCAGAAGGTCCTAAGATGGATAATATTCAGAGCTCAAGCGTGTTCGTCAACACACTGGCAACAAAAATCACGAATTAACTTCGTTGGTCAAACGACTTCATCGTGCTCAGTGTGCCAGGCAGGCTGAACTTCGAGAGCATTAAAAAGATGCTCTCGAAGAGTACTAGTAGAGAGCCAAAATCATACAAGTGCACATGTCTTCGTGAGAAAACAAGAGGCCTGTTGCTAACTTTTATTCACATTCCAAAACAAAGCGATCGCGAAACTGTTCATACAGTGCCGGAACTTCGTCAAGTTCAAAACCTCGCTCAAACTGATGACAATTATGGAGGACAGGACACTCCTTGAAAGAGAATGCCACCAACTCATCGTCGGCAGGACCCCCGTCTCTGAGCGTGTGGCTCAGAAGTCATCCAAACAGGGTTCGACGGTGTCCAGTGATGAAGTGGGCCCCAGTGTTCGTGTTACTTTATTCTGTTGCACTTCATCCAAGTGCACCAACGATCCTGTCGATATTGACAACGACACGAAAGGGGGGGAAAATTCGCTGAACTTTTTGATCTAACACTGGGTTTCAACAATTCCAACAGTGTGGCGAACGTACGGGAAACCTCGCTCAAGAAGCCAACTAGCGAACGGGAGCTTGCAAATAAACGGTGCTCATATTGAACTGAATGGAGTGTCTATGCTTCGACCTATCTGCATTGTAGTTGATTAAATTAAGATAGAACTGTGCCGGTCTATTAATCAGAGTCATATCGCTGTTCCGAATTTAAATAAATCTCAAAGAAACCCACAATTCGAAGACAAGTGTGGTGTCGGTGATAATAAGCCCTCTCCAAATCAACGCCTTACCAGCCGCTCGACTTTCCTTCCCCAGCATTACAAGGGAATAAACAAACATGGAAACACAAATCCATACCCAGTGAATAAATGGATGTATCTATTATATGAAGGAAAAATTCAAGTTTCGACAGGAAACTTCGAGCTTCATAGTTCTGAGACGATAGTACTTGGGATCCGCATAATTCGACAAAATAAATGATTTGTTACATCAATTTGGACTCCACAAGGCGATCGCTGGACTGATGCTCTAGGTCATGCCAAAAAACAGTGGTTGGAGGATGGGGAAGATGTATTGGCGAAGAACTTGACATTATTCCATGTAGATAATCCCGAAAAAATGTGCAGAGAATTTTTCCATGATGTGGGCCAAGTGGGGACGCATATACTTTCGCGGAGAACACATGGACCTCTCGACCGTACGTCATTCTTCGGTCAAATTCATAAGAACTTCGAGGAGCTCGCGATATGCCTAATCATTGCAGAATTTTAAGTGTACGGGCGGGGTGNGGAAGAATGAGTGTTTAATGTAACCTATCGTCCTTCTGGTTTTAGCGACTAGGAAAGGTATATGTTCTGCGAAGTTGAATGAATTTGAGTAGCGCAAACCCGGGTCACGTACTGAGTTGGCGGTTGATGTGCTGTGACCGTCCAGCTTTATAGAGCCATCTGGTAAGTGACAACCATTCACAACGACAGTGGAGTTATTGGCTGAAAATTTCATCAGCCAAGTTTGACACCAAGTCTCTAACGACATGAGGTTCATACCTCGCTGACACCTCTCCAAAACCTCTGTCATGGACTCAGAAACAGGCGACACCCAGTCGATTACCAATAAGTTCATTACGAGCGCGTCGGAATAAGCGACGTCACCAGAGCTTTTGAATCACGAAGACCCTTCTGTTTTTGGCATCTTTAAAGGCCTACAAATGGTACCTATTGAGAAAAATATACTAAGCTTATTGTTTTTGAATTCACGCTCATTAATCAAGGAGATGCACAATTTTAACTCTCTCATCTTCCTAGATGGTCTTTACGTTACTCTGGCCACCGAAGCTTGGTGTACCTCTGGGAGTTCAGGGACACGACTAAACGTTACGGTTAATATTCCGTAAAATCCGCGGCTCCGGACGCGTTGAAAGATGTTTAATTTACCACAGGGAGCAATATTCTGCAATCATACTTGATGGGCCATGTCTTGATATGACTGATGACTCCTTGTGATTGTCAACGTAAACCAGATCTTATGAGTCACTCTTAGGATGCATCTACAAACCATCCAACGCCACTCGTGGTGAAATGACTAACTCCGTCGATGGATTGAATTGTGTTTTAGCCTTGCTTTCACGGTACAAAACAATTGGCTCGGACTTCGGCGTGCTCAATATCTCCAGGACATTTTTCATCGCCCTCACATATCAAGCCGAGTTTCCCGCATGTGTCTAAATATGCGGATGGCGCCAACACGTTTTATCACCTACTTGACAAGACCACACTTTAGATCTAGTTTTTACAGCAGGTATCGCCTCTGCTATTGTGTCCGTCTCGGAACAGTTTTCAGGAAGCGATCGCAGTTTAGTCAACTCCACGTTTGGCCTAAAACCTGTAAAAGCGTCAATCACCGTAGATCACCGCAATCTAAGTATTCGATAAATGCCTCCTGTTCTGCACGGACACCTTGGCCCTGGAAAGATCAAAATGTGGTGTGTTTGGCGAAGGCGAAATTATCACCCCTAAATGAGCGATGTAGATTCAAAAGTATTAAACCGAGGCAGAAAAGAGAAACGATTTCTCTCTTATTATGCAAGTGCTTGAAATGTTTAACGCTGTAACATGTGCAATCAAAATGCACACTCAAGTGAGGAAAACGTGCACTTCGCTGCACAGAGAAAACTCGAAGATGATGCAGTTGCTGAGACGCAGAAACTATGGCAGAGTCCCTACCATCTTCGTAGTAACCCTGTGGAACAAAACCCTCGTACACAATCCCATTACAATCTGTGAGATCTTCGACTCGTATTTTGCTGCTTCCTTCAACACCCGTCCCTGTAAGCATAAGTGCGCTCTTGAACCGGTCCCTGTTTATTTGGTGGCCCTACGCTCCCAGGTTGCTGTCGTGGAAACTTATCTTTCACCCCGTTGATCACAGACAGGGGAGGGAATACACTCCTCTACATTCTCTAAATACTTATATGCTTTTCTTCTATCTTCAGTGAAAAAATTCCGTAATTAAGCCTCACTATAAAAGTGGCTCGTGACAAGACGCCAGCAATTATCGCCCCATCAACCATACCTCATTTTGTTTTGGGGTGTCAAAGTGGGTAATAAAGTGTCGCGTGGTTGAAGTCTTATTATCAAAAAGTCTCATAAACCATTTCCGGCATGGGTTTCTCAACAAACGTTCTTGCGTAACGTGCCAGCTGAAATTTCTTGACCATTTTACAAAATCTGCTGAGTCACGGGATGCGGTTGTCATTATACTGTTGGATATGGAAAAGGCTTTTGATCGTACGCTTTCCATGAGTCTTTTGACTAAGCTAGCATCTTCTGATATACGCGGCCCATTGATTAGCTGGCTTGCTTTATACTTCAAGGGCCACACACAGACTGACAATAAGAGAATAGCCCAAAGCCCAGACCAATCACCAAGGGGTAATTCAAGGAAGCGCCATGGGGCCGTTAGTCTTCCTTACACATAAAAAAAGTTATATGTTAAATTGTCAAGTATGATAACCTACATCTATTTGCTGATGACGTCAAACTTGTCTACACTGTTCCTTCTGATAATCATCATTCTTGTTTAGAAGATATACAGAATGACTTCATGTCACTAAAGTCTTGGTGCCAAACTTGGATGATGAAATTTTCGGCCAATATATCCACCATTATTGCACATGGTTTTCATATGCTTTATGGAGCTGGACGGTCATAATAAGTCAACTACCAACTCAGCAAACGACCTGAATATGTGCCATTCGAACTCGTTCCATTTCGCGGAACATATACCCTTCTAGTAGCTGAAGCTGGGCCATCAACATGTCACGACTCACACCCTAACCTCCTGGACTTACTGCGGACAAATGTTCGATCCGCTTCGCCCATAGATTCACTAAAAACGGTCGTCTTAGGCTAGTAGAACGGAAAGACTTGGACAGTCATTCGGTGTTCCTTGAAGCGAAGATATCTTTCATTTTCTCAACCCCCTTCATTAACCAAGCCATAAGATTGACCGCCAGACTGCTGTTTAACTTTCTACGAATATCTTCGCCAAACTTTTCTGCTGAACTGCCAGGAGGAATCTTCCGTCTGATATTTAACAGCCCCAAGGATTACCCTGAAACCCGCCGTTTAATCTAATATTCAATCTGAAACTAACAGTGCCCCAACTATCAGTACCTACCGCCTGAATGGCTTGCGATACTTGGTTCTAACAGCTAGCAGAACCATCTAGGCTGGTTTTGTACTCATGCTTTACCGACTATGCAACCAGTTTCTTAACGGCCAGCCGTCGTCGGTGGGGTATGTGCTCGGCAGAGTGACAGAAAAACAGTAACGTTCCAAGGCATCACCTGAGTCCAAGTATGTTTCCGGATAATAACCACAGTTCTGAACGAAGCCGCACTACCTATAACTAACAGCTACGTGGTTAATCTGAGGCCAAACTTGTTTCGGTGGATTGTACCGAGCATAACAACGCGCAAGGTATCCTAAGCTAGCGCTGGCTAAAAACACCCTATTCCGGCGCACAGTTGAAATGTACGCTCGCCGGTGTCTCAGCCATATGAATCTATTTCAAGCACGCATCCTCAGCAACACCTGACCTCAATAAGACAGCCGACCCGGACGTTCATACTTCTGGCCAGAACAACTACGTCAGAATCATGTCAATCAAAGGAGAGTGGCCAGATCCGACGCTGATGTCACTACGGCCGGTCGGAACGTGAGCAGACCCTGCGAATAGATTTCTAGGAGTTTCGCGACTAGGCCTGGTCTTGATAGAAACTGCCAAGCGGATGGTACAGTCTACTGCTGACAGAAATGCAGTCTACCAGTGCAACTGCGGCCGTCGTGTTAAGGACCATACGTATTTCAGCCTGACCGGTGGCGACAACCGTGGACCCATTGGAATGTACAGCCAGCACCGGGTAACTGTGTTCGTGTTCTATGCTTCACACGTCTATCACCGTCTTCGATCTTATTATCCAAACATCTAAAGACGTCGACATTTAACAAGTCCAACGTTCGCGCGGGAGCGGCTCGTTGAGTTACCTGTTTAAGGGTGTGAAGTTTGAAAGCACCTCTATCACTCCGCACTTTAAGTCTCATTGAGAGTCCAGAAAGTCTAGGGTTTGTTGGTGGAAGGTAGGAGCTACGAAGGCAGTGGTATTATGGTCGACTGTATCTAACCGCAAAAAGTATGGGTGGGTAGAGGTCTGAAGGCAGAACTGGACGCGACAGTGAGGGATGGTTCAGCAGTATCATGTTTTGCCAATTCACCCCCCATATGCAACATATGAGGGAGGCCGGTTCATACAGCTGGACGGTCGATACAGTTGGAGCCACTGGTGTGCTAAGTATTCATGGTTGTATGTGGGCTGAGATACTGCCAAGACGCCCGGACCTGACCTGATATTCGTAAGGTAGCACCACGTTGTGTTTACTTCCACTTCAGCTGCTTCCATTTTGGCATCAGGCGTTATGGAACATCATACATACCTCCTGCTTGTTTGCACGTGATGAACCGTTCACCATTTCTATGCCTGTATGCAACAGATCCCGGAGTTGCACATACAGTTCAAGAATAAAGCGTGCTTTGAAAAAAGATTTAACTACGGTTGTAATCTTCGAACGTCTGGTGATTCCTCGAGCTGCGCTCAGCCTACTCGCGACGTCTGTTGGTAGGCCAAAAGTAAAATAGTTACATCTGTGATGCAACTAGTGTATATAAATTGTGGTACGTGTGTAGTGAGGACGGGCGGTTGCGCTATACTACTTATACCCCCACTATTCAGCTGTGAGGCAAGAGCATGGATTTCAACATTGAAATGGCCGCGGGACAAATAAAGGAAAGATGCGGGAAGGTCAGTGAAGGACAGCATCGCATGGAATGGCCCTTGCTACATGGAGGACCTGAGCGTCGGTGCTCATAGAGACCGAAAAGGCCTGAGACCAGTGTCGTCTGCAAATAAGTGTTTCTATTTGTAGTCCGGTTGAGACACAGCCCGTGTACTGTTTTTCGGATGAATAATCCTTGTGCTATCCGCGTTCTAGGTACACAACATATGCTGTTAATCACGACTCTAAGCCGTTATGAAGTTTTCTGGGTCCTTTACTCTGCATCACGACTGCGATATAAATGCCTTATTATGCGCTGCGCGTCCTGTATGTCGTCGGCTCGCCGCGGATGAAGTAAACGACCCTAGTCACCTCTTGGAACACAACACCCCAAAAAACAAGTTTGAAAAGTGTGCTGCTGACTTTCACGATAGGCGCATAACGATCACGGAAAGTTGTAACATCTGTCATCAATTAAAACCTCATGTAACAAGCAGATTTGTTGCAGAAGACTGGCCTAAACTATCCAACCATACTGAAACCAATGGCACACTGAATTCCACCCACGAACGGAGCGTTTGAGCATGAATTGCTTCATGTGCAACTGGCTGTGATTAAGGCCCAAGCGGACCACCCATGCGCGGTCCGATATTGATAACTTTGGAAATCGGACAAATAACCGTTTAGAAAATGCAAATGGTCGACTGATAGGAGGCACTCAACCACGTAGTCATTTTGCCACGGCCGTCAGTAAAGCCTGGTCTCAGCGCGTGGCTGATGCAAGAGTTTCAAGTGCAATGCGTTTACGACTATGGCCGTCGTGAGGTGACTGGCGTCAACTTGTACGCGAAGAACACTCATCTGGTTAATGACTTTCGCCAGCCCGTCAGTTCCGGAATATCTCAGCAATTGCGCTCATTTACTGCATATTGGGTGGCGAAACCACTGCAAAGTTAGCATACGTCAGATAATGTTATTTAGTGCCCTCGAGCGGACCTCGAAGGTACACACTATATGGTGACCATCACTGACGGCAAGTGCCGGTGCATTTTTTACAAGTCTACGTGGTTGCCACGCCCTCACATGCTGTACGTGTTTAAAAAACTACCCTCTTTGGTTTTGACACAAACGCAATTTTTCCAGGCCACTCCCTAATCAGCCGCCTTCGGTTTGCTGGATGTGATGTGCCAGATGCAGCATATTTCGCCGAGAAGTCGCTGTTGATCGGATTTGCGCATTTCTATCGCAACACAAAATTTTGCACCAGGTGTTGGCCGAGGTGTGAAGTGTGTGTCTCAGAGCAAGAAGCCCGATTTTCAAAGATGTATCAAAGCTTGTATCGTTTGTAAATATCTGCAGTGATCGCGCATAACCTAGCGCGCTTCTCATATATGCGTTCAGAAATATACATTATTTATTTACTTATACGTCAGTTCATTGGGAAAGTTAAGGCGGCTTTATCGCAAGCAGACCTGTTTGTTGCATCTTCAACTAGGGGGTAGCAGCAAACGGAGTGCCCTGTGAATATCACGGTAACCTCATCACAGGAGAGGCTGTCGGTCCGATAACGGCCAGCTAATTTTCCGTTTAGAACGCATGAATAATACTGATTTAATTTGAATAAAGAAGACAGTAGGCTGATGCTGCACGATTTATGTCCGGACAAATTTCGCTGCATCTTAACGAGTGCATACTACAGACCATTTATATAGCAGTATGAGAAAGAGAACAAGATGCCAGAGAAAGCCAATTGTCAGAGTGTACAAGTACTGTCACTACCAAGGTAGCGACAACCCTACAAACAGTTGTTTCTGAACACACAACACGGGTTTGAACCTTCGGATTGCAATCGCTTCGGCATAACGCAGTGTTCGCCTGTGTGACGTTGAGTAGATAACGCGAAATGCCGTTGTGGGGTCACATTGTGCAACACCAGCCTACTGTCTTCTTTATTCAAATTTTTGACTGGAAAAGAATGCTTCAAATGATGTAATTTAGTGCCGCTTTTGCACTATGCAGTCGCATCATCCGTCACCAGATGCCTTATTACTTTGTTGAAAGTGCAGTCTTGGTTGCAACAACTTCACAAAGTGTGCTGCCTCCGACGTTGTAGCCAAAGAACCCAGTGCTATTGATCAGCGGTGACCTGGTAATATTCAGCAATGGATTTTGTTATTTGTGCATGTAAACCAGCGAGAGTGAGTGATGTCAAATGGCACCCCGGAAACTGTTGATCATGGCAAATAATACCACATCCTCGATGTTATGAAACGCTCGCATTTAGACCTGTGAAGAAAGAGCGAGGAATATTTTTGCCAAAGCGGGACAAAAAATAAAATGGTTGCGGCAAACCGCTCGAAATTTTGAGAAAATGCTGTATCCTCACTACACGCGTTTCATAACTTACTAGCCTTCACTTCTGTCGACTGTCGGGTGGTTGTGATTACAGAATGCATCCAAGTCGGATGACAAGCACAAACAACAGTGACTTTAACCATAAGTCGTAATCGCAAAGCCTGCATCCCACTCCACTCATCCGGCTTCGTGAAGAGCATATAAAGTTCCACCTAGTGACGGATTTGTTTTACTGAATAAATTAGAGAATCTTCATGTGAAAATTATGCCAAACCAACCCATGTACGATTAAAGCGTGTAGTGGTCAGCGCAAATAAACCGTGTTGACTAACGCTAAATAGCTGGAAACTGTCGCATAATTTTCTGGCCACCTGTTTAAGGCGTTACGAAATATATGTCCCCTCTAGTTTAGCGCTGTGACGACTAAACCATGTCAAGTTTATCTCAGATATCACCAAATGTTTCGTGTATTATCAAATGACTCAATGAAGTATTCTCCATGAAACTCTTATAGGCCAACCAGAGTGAACCTATCTGCAACAGTTTGAATCAAACAGAACAAGTTTTTGCCACTCGGTCGCCGTATGCATATAAACCCTAACAGAAATATGAGAATTGCGCGCCCCAGAAGTCACCGACGAGACGGCATTACCTTCCACTATGGCTAGCAAACATCGACAGTGCTTGCACCATAGAAGACTCGAACTCATATCATGGCTGAGCCAATATACAACAATCTGGGCGGAAAACTTCATCTTAAGCCCATCCTTGAATGGAATGGAGAAGGTGGTCGACGTTGTCACGGTTGGATTCTCGAAGCATCACTGTAGAAGAAATTGTTACTTTATGAAAAAGCGGGGGCAGAAAACAGCATGGTAGACAAAGGATGCTGGGCGATCAAGGCGGACTGGACAAAACAAGGTTTGTGCTAGATCACAGCACACTACACTCAGCAGTTCGCTGTCCACTGCAACAAAAAATACCCATATTAATTTATTCACTCCAACAGCAGACAAACTACTCCTGTAAAGATATTTCTGCCAAACCTTCTCACTCGGAGTGAGTTGGTTAGTTTCAGGAAGACAGTGTCATTTGGCCTACCCTTGGCTGTTCGAGCGAATCGGTCTCTTGGTTGGAGGTGCATTCTATGAAGACCACTATGAAAGCGTAATCTCGTTATTAGATTCAACTTGGCAGTCGTAGCTCAAGGGAATATAGTTCATTCGTGTTCTAAGTAATTGAAATTTGTATGTAAAATGGATGGCACATATACTCTACATTTAAGCTTTTATTTATAAACACCACTATCTAACCTTACTCAAACAAAATTTAAGGTGGTCATATTATTGATGATTCTGCATCTCTTTTCCAATTTTCAGACCCTATACTGTCACCTTTGAACGATTGTTAATGGCTGCTATTTGAACCCGCATAAAACTCAGGGGGGTGCATACCACATGACTGGCAGATCTGCAGCGTTCCCAGCATTTCAAAAGATTAAGCGTGTGACATGCAAGCATCACCATTCAGTACCAGGCAACAGTCAAGTGTTGTGTACTTCCTTGGTTCCGTAGCTTAATACATGGTCTGGACATTCGATATGTGTACGATTGTTTCGATGTCCTACCCTCTGGGGTCCGCGATTCATCTGTTTTTACGGTTTATATTTTATACTGTCACCAGCGCTCCAAAAAAACCTTGGTGACTCCCGGGATGAAACCGTATGGACAACAACCCTCACCAAGCTTGCATTCTTTTTTTCACTGCCAGTTCAGTTGTTCATAACCTATGCATAAGACCTCGATTCGAGTATTCCGTTTTTACAAACACAGCTATCTGAACATGGCTGGGGAGTAAGCCTTGCGACGTTTTTAGTGAACAAACATAAAAGTTGACTTCACTGTCCGTCTCGCCAAAGCTGTTAACAGCGTCGTCAAAGTTCGAGACTGAGTTTTCAAAACAAGCCCTGGCCTTGGCCACAGTCTATTCAGCAGAGGCCACCATGGACCAACAAGTAACTCTACCAACTGCAGCTAAAAGGTGTATTAAACCATTTGAAAAAGGAAACTGCTCCATGGAATTAACATACACACGACCAAAAAGTGCTAGGGGGTGAAAACACGCCTGGACCTGTGATAAAGCGGTTGAGTGCCCTACCTCATTAGCAGGACTTGCGTTGCTGGGTCCAGTTTTCATTAACAAATGACCGTACGAGACTACTGGAGGTAAATGGAGCTGTGGCACTTGCGCCTGGGATTGGTGATGGGTAAAAATGTTCAAAAACACCACGTGTTCGAAAGAGCACTGGGCATGATTAAGTGGAAGTTCTATGAACGTGTAGCACAAAACGTGCAGGTCATTTTTGGAAAGGGATATCGAATCTAATTTCAGTGAGGAGTCGAGTCGCCTCGGAGAATCCCTCTTTTGGTGTACCACACACAATTGTGTCACGTTGAGGGAAGTTGATAGATGTACGTAGGCTAATTCTGAACAAGGAAGTGCGCCGGTCACGACGCTCGTTTTCCTTTTGCATGCCGTAAGCCCGTCGAAAATTGGGAATGAATTCGCGTTGTCTATTCTCTCGGCAAGCGCTTGTCGAACTTCTCATGGAAGACGTAAACAGATTGTCTGCCAGTGGTAAAAATGATAAAAACGCCCGCCGTTCAATAAGTAGACACTTTCAACTGACCCCTTTCAACCGAAAGTGCTGGCCTTCTTCTACGCTGACTTTAGCCTTCAAGAGAAAATGAACGGTGGCTGAATTTTCCCAACGTACATGTTGCTGACCGACACCGTGGCCTGCCGAACTGGACTTACAATGCGTGAGGAACAGACGAGCTCTGGAGTACAGCTGTGTAGAGTAAATGATAACAGCATTACGTAAAGCCGTCGTAGCATTACTTAATGTCTGTACTACGCATGCGGTTGGCGCGAAAATTTCATTGGTGCTGGCGAATACACCCGTCAAAGTGGCAATTACACGGGTACAGCGCGGAGATAAAGGCTTGCCATCCCAAGAAAGCACCGGGATTGTTCCGCTGTGGAAGGCAACGGAAAGCATGTAACAAAGCTGTGTTTTCGAGAAGTTTTATGGTGTTTCGGAAAATCCGGCATATAAACACAGAAAAGAACCATTTGGACACCTTTATGCTATCGCCACGGTATTGAATTCGCCGCAAAACTTCACGAAATTTTACTGGGTGCTCTGCTACCGATCCAACTGTTGAAACACTACACAAATGAGCATACACAAAGTCCAGTCCGTGTGAAATTTGGATGAAACTTCCGAATTTGTCTGATACACTGTTTAACCTGAGAGGCATGCAAAGGAATTTCCACAACCCAACTGGTGTAGCTATTGCTGTTTCGGGGATATACTATGATGCATTTTAAACGTTTTGGCATGCCAGGGAAATGTTCATTTGTGACTTCACGTTATTATCAGATAGGCTGTCCATATATTTCTCGACATGTTACGTTGAAGTCAGGCATGGAGTCGGTGCGATTCAAAAAGTATCATTTCGTGCCCAAACCGCATTCCCTCACCCGTCTTGATCTCAAGATTCCATAATGACGAATTACACAGTATCCGAAGCTACTCCTTTGCTCACGGCAGTTAGAATATGGCACAAACCGGCTGACCTGCTAAAAACTGTGTGGTTCGTCTTAACACACACCATCTGTTGAACAGCATCCGGAGTTATCTTTGAGAACCGTCGAGTGATTCGAAGTTGATTGAGTAGAAGTTTTTATTCGGCGTAAATGACGCAACCGGTCTGTTGTTCAGAATTGATCTTATGTTTGTCAAGCGTACACGGACAGGACGAATAGTACGCCTTGGATAGTCCGCTCTCAATATATTTCCGATACCCTCCATTTTGCACCCAGCGAAATCCACATCTTCTACCTTTGGTAGTTCAGTCAAAAATGATGTGTATTTTTGAACACACTTGGGATACACAGTCATTTGAAGTGCCCATCGGTTGTTGTTATCGGCGATGTATATGAATGCCAATGATAATACAAAATCAAGAACTCGTCGGCAAATGGGAACAGGTTTGCGGATCCAGAAAGAATGAAAAAAGAGCCATTCAGGTGGCACACCAAATCTGATATTATAGCACGACATCACATCAAGTCATTTTTCATAAGGTCAAACAGGGAAGCACGGCAAGGTACCCTCAATTGTCCACTATAGTCTGACTGGCCAATGCCATCAATGGCGGTCAATTAAAACGGATAACTCCAAGCAGGATATTGTCCATATTCTAATAAACTACGTCTGTTCCAGATTTAATCCCTTATAATTAAGTGTCACGTTTGAAAAGGCATTAAGTAATCACTTTTCATGAGAGCCGAGAGTGTGAGCATGCGTATATTGACAGTGATGGTGAAACATTTAGAAACATGGACTAAGAAAATGATCAGTGCTGATTCTTCATTCTGCTGCTGCGTGAGTATTCATCCAGCTGCTTTAGTTGGGCTAGGAGTCCTTCCACCTCAAGTCCTCGCCAGTTAACGTGAGTTTAATTCTGATGGCTTTGTAGTGACTCCCGTGCTACGCGCCCAACTACCTGTTTATGTTCACGGTGTCAATAACTACACGTTATCGCAGTATTTAGGGTACATACTTTCCCTTATGTACTGCGGATTCAAGTTTGTTCCAACTGGGAGCAATTGGTGAAGCCCCACGAATCTTGCAGACCAATGGATACGGGACGACTGAGGGTCCACTAACTTGAAGCAGCACTGAAGTTCACGACGGAAGTTTACAGAAAAAGACAAGTAGAGGTTTAACACTTGACTAATACAAGTGGCACTGGAAAAATGTGGAATCAAACCTTACCATGTGAAAAGTAATTGGGAAACCTGAAATCAGGACGATTAACCCACAGAAAGCTGGACAGCACTTGGTTTAGTGCTCGAAGAGTTAAAAGTAAACAGCCTGAAAATGGATTCCTAGTCGTACGATTTTCAACCACGGGCGAGTGTAGAATGCTTTCATGTCTCAAGGTACTTCGTGGGTTAAAAATATAGGAAATTTACTCGCCGTTTTGTGTTGCTCGACAGAGTTACGAATTTTTCAGGATTTGTCTCCACAGTATCCCTTTGACAGCACACCCTTCAAAAGTTATTCGAGTGTACAGCCTACGCTGACCGATGCCCGCCCCCCTTTTGGCCGGGTGGATTGTATCGAGTAATAAAAGTGTAACACCCACGCGAAGGGGCTATCTTCGACCCTCGAAAGACCCACCGATTCTTTCGTCGCCTTCTTGATTACTCTTTTAATGATGCTTCGAATATGAAGATAATCAGATTACATCAAATAACATCACGCCAACATTGTTCATTCACCTTTAGGACCTTCTCATCCGCCAATTAGCCTCTGCAGAAGGTTACTTCTAGTCCTCACTGCATAATCAGTGAACCTAACCATTAAATTCCGTCGACACTCGCTTGTGTTTTTCGTCTGTCTGCTATCTTCATTTCTGTGAGCTATGAAGTTTACAGTTAATTTGAACAGAAGAATCGAAAGCACCATTTGGTTGCGGCTGATTACATATTTCCCTGAGAAACTTAAGGTATGCCGCCTTCAAATTGGCGCAGTGTCTGCATCTAACCATACCATCTCATGGTCTACTACAGCTTTGTACCTTGTTTACTCGCCACTAGTAAGGTTCCAGCAGAATTTGAAAACCTTTTGAAACACATGCCTTTAAGGTCCAATCAGATGTCCCACAAGCTTTGAGTGTTTCATTTAAGAAATGGCTAAAAGCAAGTGTTCCGGGGTTTATATGCCGTTCCAAGACTGGAAGACCTAACAGACAACTACTACCATACGTGCGTAGCACCCCCGATGGCCGCAAACAGCGGAATGTTATTTTAAGACAATGCTGGTTACAAAACTCTGGTTAAATTTTATATGTTTCGTAGAGGGGCCATACAAAACGCCAAAACTCACCGTCAGACAGTAACAAGAGAAATATTTCTTTCATATAAACTGAGATCCTTTGGGGCCGCTGAGAACAATATGCGATCTCATGTCGTCAGTGAAAAAAGTCCACGTATAAATTTTAGGACAGTTCGCTAGGTGCGGTTGCAGCCGGACCCTCTGAGGCGTTGGACGCGAGGGACGGCAGCCAGCTGTCAGAAGCACGATGGATGTGGTGACAAAATTGCGATTATCTCACCGTGTTGTGTGATGGATCTGAAAGATCAAAGGAATACCATCTGGCGCTGGTTGGACGGAGCGGGGTTAGATATGTCTTGATGGACTGGACTCTTGACGACCATGAAGACAAGGACACTCTGGGCGATTCATCAATACACAGGGATGGCACTTGCTCGGTCAGGCGAATGAATTTTTTGAAAGCTTTCGTTTCTTCAAAGCAAACCACCATCAGGGAGAACTTATTGACCAGTAGGTTACGGCACTGAAGGAGCTGGCGAGAACATGCGACCTATGCAAGCGTACGAATGACAGTCGCGTACGCGATCGGGTGATTGTTGGCCTTCCGTCAGCTGCAATGACTAAGAAGCCGCCAAAGGTAAGGCAGTCAACGTCTTTCCAGTGTGCTTACGTACGCAACAACGAGGAAGCTCAGGGCAGAGAACAAATGATTTTAAGAACGGTAAAGAAAGGGAGTCCAATGCCGTTGAGTGAACACGAGCAAAGTTCGTAATATCACTACCAGTTTGGGACGGCAGAAGGTGGTGTTTGAAAAACCTGTGTGAAGCGTCGAAAGAAGAAACACTTGGCCAAGTAGTATGGATCGCTGTCAATCAGGCTGAACAACAAAAAATCAGTGGTCCAATAAACGCTGAATGGCGTTTGAGTTGCATTTTAATCAAAGGGATTTTACGTCGAGGATAATGTCGATTCCAGGATCTCATGCATCTGCCATTGTTGTGCTCGCAGATTATCAACAAACTGTGATCGTGGAGCCGTTTGACCTACAGCCACAAATATGGAAAGAGGCAAAAGCGGAGGTGTTTGAGAAGTAAGTGTGCCAATCAGTAATACGAAAATGAGAAATCTTCCGAAGCTGATTTTTACGTTGTTGAATCAAATTTAACACAAATCCTCGGTTCAGACGCCGTTCAGGTAATCTATCCATTGGATTTCCGTCATAATACTTGGCTTCATCTGTTAGGGTTGTCTGAGATGTTCGCTCAACACTTTTCTGTGTCTCTCTTTTGAGTTATATGTAAGGTATCTTAAGTCTCCCTGCATCCGTCATTTTGTCCACTAGGGAAGTCCCGTTAGTCATCAGTGAAAGAGTAAGCGGACAGCTTTGCTCTACACTGAGGTAACAGCGTCGGCAGGCACGTCTACTGATTGAGTCGGCCAGGTTGAAAAATCTGAATATAATCTCGTAGGGGGCAACCTTCGGCCAATGACCACTGTACTGTGTAGAAAACAGTATAGGTTGTAAAGTTGGGCGAAAATTTATTCAACTCATACTAAGTCTTCTTCTAAGAAAATGGATTTGCTTTCAGCCTGCTGGTGGTCAGTAATGGATGACGAATCTGTCGGCAGTTATATTCGTTATCCCTCCAAGAGTTCCCGGTAGCTGCAACTGAACAGGAAAAAAGACGTCAAACATAAATTTTTGGAGACCGCAGTGCTTTGTAATTCCACAAGAAACGATGGCTTATCGGGTTAAGGAACTGGTGTTCCATGGCCGTCTATTCACGCCTGATGGACTGATAGCCCATTCAGGCAACATAAAGGCGGCCCAGAATTTGCCATCTCCTGAGGATGAAATACCAGTATTGTGCCTAAATGGATTGATCAGCCACCCAAATCGCTGTTCCCTGAATTTAGCTGACGAGATGAGTCCAGTTTGGCAAACTGCGCACGAGCGATGCCGTGAAAGTGGGGTCACACTCATCGGTCGGCACTTAACGAAATAAGGACGTTAATTTTGATATCTCCGGTGGTTGTATATTACACTTCAAAGCTTCTTGTTGCAAGTCAACGTGATAGCAGTTAGCCTATTGTGGGAGCTGTGGTACTGCAAATGGGAAGACCGACTGGCAGAAAAAGCCGCTCTTTCGACCACAGAAGAAAACTGTTCACAGAATGGAATGAAACTGTGCTCCAGCAGCTATACATTCGGGGAGGTGCGGTGGTGTGCGCAGATCACAAACCTTCGACTGTAGTGGTAGAGGAGCCACTGAATGATGTTCTTTGCCGTCTACAATGAGTGATTAGGCTACAAAAGAGTGATTGCGAGCTAGCCTACAAAGAGGAAGACCCAAGTGCACATCACTGCTATTCTTCCCCGCACGTATTGTATCGAATTTTTGAACCACAATCAGGTGAAACTCCGACCCAACCCAATTCCCCTGAATATTCACCACTCTGCATTCAACCTCCCCTATGTCTGGACGTTAATTGGACCGTGACCCGGACGTTTTTGTTTCGTCACGTCAGTTTGATGGTTGTGCGAATAGCCGGTTGTCGGTCACTGTACTTTATTTGAGTGGTGCGTGCACCCCATATTTTGGAGCTCGGCTCATCCCCATTGTTTTTAACCTGTTGAGTGCTCGGAAGAGCTCTTTTGGCCCGTTCAGCAACCAATTGTAACCCATTCCCTGAAAACGATCTGTCAATCGAAACCGTTGAGGTTGTCTGAATATTCACTTCGATAATTTGTTCAATAGTACCGTGGCATTGCGATCCAATCTTGTTTTGAATATTTGGGATCATTGGTTTATCGCTACGCGTTGCTCAACGTCTTCGTGGAAGATCGTACACGTATACACCCGGTGCTGGAACGGAGGATTCTGAGTTCGAAGTCGTCAGTTTAGCTGTTTAAAGAATGTTGCCGATGAGCAATATGGTGTACCGGCAGGATGCTACAAAATTTAATGTATTCAGAAGGCTGTTTGGCGTGATGAAAGATGGCTGGCCGCAAGATAAGCAGAATCTTCTGGAAGGATTGGTGGTGTTTATTAAGGATGGCTGTCACTTCTTTGAAGAGATAATAATCTTCAGAAGAGAGAACATGGTCACCCTGACGGTTTAGCAGCAAAAATTCACTGAACACATGTCTGAAAAACAGGGCTGAGTGAAGGGGTGTTTTTAGAGACCAGATGAACTTTAGTATTGGCCAGATGCGTCCAGTAAGATAGAAGATTACATGGCGGAGCGCGGGATTCGAAAAATGTACGACTGAAGACTAGTAAAGGAAAGATTGGTGTTTACAACACTTCTAGATAGAAGTTGCAGACGATATATTTACGCACGACGGGAAGCAATACCTGGTCACAAGAAACTATTTTTTTTTCGAATTATTTTGGATCTGAATGGCTAGACGACACTCCCGGATATGCAGTAGTCAACGAACTGAGTGCTCCTTTGCTGCTTGAGGCATATCTAATGTATTTTTCTCTGATTATGAATCACAGTTTGCGTGCGCGGGATTCAGAACTTTCTCAGAAAAATGGGAATTTCGGTGTCGAACAAGCTGCTTGTACCATAACCAGTCGAACGGTAAGGCTGGAGCTGTAGTTTGGGTTGCCGAAAAATTTCCACGGGTTGCCCAATGTTCCTTGAAGAAGACCTTAAGTGAAGCCTTTAAACATATCGCGAATAAACAAACATTTGAGTGGGAGACGGTGAATAAAGTACGTGCGACAAATAAACTCTTGCGTTGTCATACTGGGCAGATAAAATGTCCAGGGGAACTTAAAACAACGCAGAATACGACAAATAACTTACTGTGATCGCCAAGCTGGCAAATTGCACGTTTCAAGCCGGGCTGCGATGAGTGAGTCCAGTGCCTTCTTGCTAACCCGAGACAGTGGATACGTGGTGTGCGGATCAAAGCTAGCGGGCGTATGTCATACTACATTGGCATGGACAGGTTGGTGTTAAAAAGAAATCATGTGCGTTTCAATAGAAGGATTTCGCCTGAGGGGGGAAACCCGTGATTCAAGCTAGGAGGGGGCATGGATAACAAGAAGTCGACCAGCTATTCAAAATGGTAGGGGGTCATTGAGATTGACCTGGGGTGATTCGTTGAGTGAAGAATGTTCTGCCAGAGAGAGTGCGTGCACGGGTTGCTGGAAGTGAAGTTGTGGTCCGTCGGCGATAAGTAGTAATGAACTAAGGTCAACAGTTGCACCCAGTTTGTTTATAAGAGGTGTTGATTAAAATGATTCGAGTGTCTCTCAGGTTAAAACAACTGCCTTGCTTGAGGCGAGTTCAGAGAACGTAGCATTTCAGAGGGTCAGTTAAAACGCAAGGGGCTCCTCACCCAACAGCAGTCGCAAACACCACTGTTTGCAAATTAGGTATCCCAGTACCTGAAAATGTAAGTGCCAGCATGCCGGCAGAGGTTGGATGTCGCCACTGTGTCAAATTCTTGCTCACCGTTAACCGTGGATTACGTACGTTCATCTAAGCTGGACCCTATATGGATCGGATGTTGTTGTGCATTTCATTCCCCGTACTTAACTGCAGGCACTTATTAGTCGACCAACCAGATGGTACACCTGTCTATCTCTCGACCTCTGAGCTTCGTATTCTTGTAAGCCGTTTGTGAATAGCCTGAAATCAAGCAACGGTCCATCGCGGTCGAAGAAAGGGTAAGGAAGGTTTTTACAAGTAATCATGGTGTGTGCTTAAGCCCCCGACCTGCGCGGGGCAGAGGAGACCCCTAAACGCCCAAAATATGTTCAGACATTTCCTCGTAGTTGTGGCGAAGTTCTGAACGAAATCATGTGTAAACCCGACCAAACCCCATTCCCCTAAATATCCACCCCTCTGCATTCAACCTCCCCTGT